>CM074489.1:20483953-20620740 GCA_037389245.1 Oryzias sinensis | reverse complement strand
GAAATGTGGCTGGAAAATGTTTTATTTCTGGTGAATGTCAGCATAATGTTCCCTTTAGTAAACATCCCAAAACATTTGGCTGTTTTTCTGTCTAAAGTTGGTTTCAATAGATGTGTTCAAGCAGGTCTTTAACTAAAATATTGGTTAACATTTTCTTTCCTTTTTAAGAAGTTTAAGAAGTTGACACTAAAGTCATTCCATTTTGTAAGGAAAAAGCCAACTTTATAAATGAAACAATAGTGGCAGTTGGTAAGTGAGTTATGTAAAGCTGGTTTTCACAGCTTGAAGGAGAAGAAGTCTGTCAGGTTGGTGTGTTCCAGGTTAGATGTCCATCTGGACCTGTGTGTGTGGGAAAGAGCTGAGAAGATAGGAAGGCTGAGGAGCTACAGACAGGATTCAGACAGCTGAAGAAAACTCAGGGACTGTTAAGGTTGTTGTGAAATTTGAAAAAAAAAAAAAAAAAAAGCAAACACTTGCCTGAGGCAGGAACAGAGAAAAAAAAAGAAAATAACACATGCAGGCAATAATGTCTGAATTTTATACACTTGGAGAAAGAAATCATTTTTGTGAAGCAATCAGTTACAGATCAACCTGATCAGCAGTGTTGATCAGGTCACATTATTCTGTTGGTGTCAACTGCCCCGGAAAAACAGGAAATGATACAAAAAAAGTGGGAAAAGAACCCTAAAAATACAGTTTTGTGGATTTTTTTTTTCCTCGTGACAAATATCACTCTAGGTTAGGGCTGCACGATATGAGAAAACCCGCGATAACGACATAACTTGCGATATATGAACAAATAGATAAACAACTAATTGCATCATTTCTATTTTACTGCAGTTTAATTTAAATAAGAGTCAAAATAACTTAAATTACACTCCAAATGACCCTCATCTACATAGGAGGCAAACATCTAACATCGAAGGGCTCCATCTGATTGGTCAAAGGCATAAAGGGATTTTCTCGATTCGCTAAATTCTTCAAGCTACCACAAGATTGTTTTAGCACATTAAAAGTAACTTTTATTTTCGCTGTCTTTTGCTATATGCATTTTGCACAGCTTAGCAACGATAAATTTGCGATTTATTGTATTATACTCTAGGTATAATACCTTGAACCTTAAACCAGCTGATTTTAATATTAAAATCTGTATTTCTTTTCTGTGAATTTTGTTTAAAATGTCCACTATGCAATCACACTGTCATTAAGGAGGCCAACACAATGAAACAACATCATACTCTAAGGCTGGCAATCAATCCAAACAATGAATAAAAACAGGAAGTCAGAATACGACATCCCTTAGGATTCAAAGACGAAAGCATTCAGCAGAAGTTCACTGATGGCTTCATCAGATTAACCCAACAACGTCGGCCAAAACTGAAGCCTCGAGTCAGATTCATAAAAAAAAGAAGCTGCAATACACTAGGAGTACGTTCAAATTTTGACACAGACCGCAAAAGCCTTGTTCAGACTCCTTTTTGCTTTACAACTTCCTCATTCTAAAAGAGGTGATAAATACTGAGGTTTTGCACTTGGCAGAAGCCGTGACTGGGCCAGAGGTCACACATGAAAACAGAAGATCATCTTGAGATCCATTAAAAAGAAAATTGCTGAGGGGAGACGGAGGCGTTCATAAGCTGTCAGACTGGGTGCAACTAGAGCAGTGTTATGGTGAGAGCCACCCATGTATTTAACGTTTGTGACAGTAAATAGCAAAGCCTTCATACAGTTGATACCAGGAGGTCAATTGTCACATCTGGAAATGTGCGACTTTTATATAAACAACTTTCACAGCATCCCCGCCTGTTTGGATGAGAAATTAATCAGCCACACGATTGGTTTGTCCCACAGTTTTGATGACATTTCATCATTTCTGTGTTTCCTTGTTCTTTGTCGCTGCACAGAGCTGTGAGGGCAATTTGGTCTGTAGACATTCATGTGTTTGGAACAAAACTACTGGGTCTGATTCCTCCCCATGCACAACGACAAAAGTCAAAGATTTTAAAAATATTTTGACATATTTTGTGGCACAAATACTTTCTGCACTGCTGCATCTGTCATGTAGAACTGGTAAGGTCAAACCATGATGAATATTTATTAGCATCCCCCGAGACATGTGGTATGAAGGCAAGGTAAAGACATAAATCAGTCACTGGCCACTTAACTGTAACCATTTCAATGATGCAAAACAGAAAACTGAAGATGACGGGGGATGCATGCTTTAACCTGTACCTGCCATCATCTTCTGGGCCTCATACGGTTCCATGTAGCCATCGTTCTCAGTGGTGATTTTCTCCATGTTGGGCTGAGTGCCACCAGCCTGCTCGGCATCAAAGGGGTCGGCATAGTCCTCAAGAATGATTGGCTGCAGGAAGAAACAAGAAAAGTCAGATTGTGGAAAGCAGATTTAAAAAAAAAATGTTTTATTTGCTTCTAATTTGTAAAATTACATGAAATGTGTCCCTTCAGAAAGGATTCAATGACAAACATGGCTGTGGTCAGACACAGGACCAACGGACATCCACTGACAGAAGCCGGAGGATGAAGGGAAAAAGGCATAAATTAAAATCCACGTCTATATGTCTCAGCACGCCGCCACAACGCCTCAGCTCTGAGCCTTTGCTGCTGGTCTGCCTAATTATATGATAGCCCAGTGACAGGTTGCATTTCAAAAGTAAAAGGACAAAAGACCACAAATTCTCAACTTCCTTAAAAAAAAAAACAATTTGGCAGATTTATGTCAGGCTCGCAGTGAGCCACGGCTAATTGTAGTCTTGCTCTTTCGCAGTGGATTTTATGTAGTGGATGGCAATTAGGCGGACATCCTAAGTTCCAGAAATACCGTCCAAATCTTTAGGGAGTGGAGCACGTCCACAACTATAGTTCCTCTCTGGAGCATGTGTGTGTGAGGGGGTTGTTTGTTAATTTTCTTTAAACGTTAGATTCATCAGTAAGAGCACAGCTGCAACTTGTTTTTCTGTGTCGAAGCTTCATAGCTCTTTCTGGTCAACAGCTGAGATGGTTGTGTGCTCTGAAAGTCTTTGGCCATCTTTTTAGGTCATAAAGATAGGAAAATAACTAGGAAAACACCTAAACATCTATGCGACGATACACGTGGGTAGCACAACACTCAGTGACTCATGCATGGATTATATTTTATCACAAACAACTTCATCACTCATCGGCTGAAGGGGCGTTGAGGCCTGGAGCCAGGGACTAGGCCTCGAGGCCAGTTCTGTGCCTCAGCAGAGCCATGTTTCTTGAGAAGGTTCCCAATTCGTCATTGCCACAGAAAGAGCTGATTCCTAACTGCGAAACCCATGTGAAGGACGCTTGTGAAAGAGCACCCAAGAACTTACAGCACAAAAACAAGTATGAACCTCTGAACAGGCACAGGTTTAAGAGTCAAAAAGCAGAAACATTTACACCGTTACATGTCAGACAACTCAGCCAGGATCATTTGTGAGCTACTTAGTTACACAGTAGTCCTGGCAGGTACACTCCTGCAAGGATCAACCTCACTATGCAAGGATTAAGCAATAATTGCAGAGGAAGTTTGCACTGTGGATGTATTCATTGCAGCGGCGGTGCATTAAATCTACCTTCTCTAGAGTTCCCTCTCCATCTGTTTGTGAGAAAATAACTTTTCACCCCCCCGCCACAGCATAATTATGGGTTTCTTGAGTGTTTTGCTTCTGTGACTTCAAGAAGGACGAAACATCCAAAACAGTTTGTTGTTTTTTTCTATGCCACATTAAATTATCACATTTAATCAGGAGTTTGATTAGAATTTCCTCAACTTTGATAATTAGCAACTTTGCAAGCGTAGAATTATGCGACCGTGCCACTGTTTTCACATTCTTGTTCAGATCTCCTCCATTTGAAATCATTCTGTGCTTTTAAGTTCTTATCTCTAAACATTTTCCAAAGTTCAAACTATCAGATGCTAAAACATACAAACAATAAAAACATCAGTAAAACACAGACATTAGAAATTGTAAAAATAAAAATCTTAAAAAGCTGATCTCTTGCCAGTATAATAATAGAAAGAAGGGTTTTTAATAAAAGACCTACAGATTTGAAAATGAACCTAAAAAATATGTTTGAGCCCGTTCGCTTAGACACTAAACTTTAGCGCTGAAATTAAGGCAAGGTTTGGAGATTTTACCTTGATTTGTTTTCACAGACATAACATTTTTCTGAAACATTGATGCAATACTAAGAGAAAACTGTTAAAACTGGTGATGTTAGCTCTTCTTTGCCTGCAAAAGGTTTCCTATAAGTCTAAGCTGGTTTAAGTTTAAGTACAGGGGGATACGCCTAAAAATATTCCCAATTTCTCTATAGTTCCTTTAAATATTTCCCTGGAAAATACCTCTAACACATCTAAAGTCAGGAAAAAACAATAGAATCCAAACTGCTTTGGAAAACAGAAGCTCTGAGAATGGACTTTTTCCCCTTAATCCCTAAAGATCCCCCCCACCTGAAGATAAACAGTTTTTAAATACTTGTCTGCAAGAACGCTTGAGCAAAGCCCTTGTTGAACTGAATGACCCTAATGTACCTTCACGACAAACAAAAGGATGTTTGGATATATTTCAGGAAATAATTGCAAGAGCTTATTGAGTTACGTGCAGCTCCAGTCAACATGCATGACATCATCCTGCTGCTATGGCCGCTGACATAATGCTAGAACAATATAAATCGATATGTGAAAAAACAATAGCAAGTATTACACAGAAAAAAATAATAATGGAATCATGAATAAAGCCTTAAAAAATGAAAGAAACAACTAAAAACTCAAACCAGAATTATGAAAGTTTTACATAAATAGTTAAATTGACTGTGTGACTGTATATTAGCACTATTTGGGTTTATTTTGTGAAAGTGCAAAGAGAGGGGTGTGACCAGCCGATCAAAAACCAATGAAAAGCATTAAATCCACTTGTTTTTTATAAACCAAAACATGAAAGGTTGGATGAATAGGAGGAAGAGACCTCAGTGTGGAATGGACACGTATAGACACTAGCTCTGGCACACTTGTAGTTTACATGCAGACAGTCATTTCGACCTGTAAACCTTTGGCTTGTACTAGACGTTACCAAGTAGAAAATCCATGTTATTTTGGAATTACAAGGTTGTCCTACAGAACATCACCACAACACAGTAATTATGTTGGTCCCTTTTTTGATGTTATACAAGTTCATCCATCTGCATAGCCCTAAAATTGCGCTGATAGTTCAGGATGGTTGCAGTGTTCCCCTCCTGCCCCACTGCACTAACGACTGCTCAACAGCAGGAGTATTGTGGAGAGTGAGGAGAGGGGTGCTGGAGAGCTCTGTTGCCTGGGGACACACCATCTGCCTTGTGGCATGCCAGGCAGTGTCAGGACTACAGCCAAGCCACACTTGTCATGAAAGTAAAATGTACCCATCAGCACTGCTGTGCTTCCATATATCAGGCCTTTGCTAAGCAGTGGTGCAAGTCCATGTGAATATCACAAAGCCACCTGATGGGCTCAAGCTGTTTTCCTTTGGTAGGGAGCCCTTTTGTTGGTTTGCACATTTTTGAGAAAACTGACTTGGTTTCTTTGATTCCCGTTCAGGCTGGCCAGGTCTTAAACCTTCAGAGGCTAGAGTGCCTCACAAAGGACATAGAAAAAGAGTCCTTAAAATGCTCTACAGGTCTTGTATGAGGCTGACCTCAGAGGGAAGGCATTAGGAAAGGAGAGAGTCTGTAGCCAGCACCTGCCACTTTGGCTCAGTGGTTGATAAAACAAGAGCTTCTAGGATTACACTTCGATTTAGCCCAAGTCTTCCCATTAGACGAGAGAAAATACAGGCCTGGTCTGTCTGCACTTTTACTGCATTTTTGTATCAGCTAGCTCATCGAACAAAGAAGGACAAAACAATAACATTTCAGCATCTATAATAAATGGAATCCGAGGACATGGATAAGAGTTGTTAAAAAAATAAAAGCTGCTGTCAGTCGGTCTACCAGCAGAGATAAATCTAATTCAGTAATAAAGATGCCAACAATTCCACTGCCAATCCAACCCATACATACACACAAAGGATGTCACAGATGAAGATTGACAAGGCTTTGGTTTAATAAGTGCATTAAAAACTGTGATATTAGTGTCACCCCTCAAATAGAAAGGACTGAATGCATCGGGGGTTAGTCAAGGTTGCAGCCTCTCTGAGGGTGCCAGAACAGTGAACAGGCTGTAGAAAGAGGGATGAGGGGAGGAAGAAAAGCAAGAGACTGACGTGTGTGATTTATGTCGCACGCCACCAGGGACTTTAGCCACTGATAACCTAATACAAAGCAGCGCTGAGCAGCTCAATTACATAAGAGCTTTTCAAAAAGATTTTTCTTGTTGCTTTTCTCTTGTTCTCTGTGACACAAAAGAAAACATCCTTCTATTGTGAGCAAAGACAGTCCTGATAGAGGAGATAGGAATGAAGCAAAAAAAAAAAAAGTAGACGCTATTTTTGTAGCTTTAATCAGAACGGTTAGTTGGGTTGTGTTCCTGTTGAGTTTTTTTTTTGGTCAAAGTCAGAGTGCTCTGCTGATGCTTTATCAGCTTTCTTCTTTTATATTGACTGTTGAGAGCGTCCATACGACGATAACTCAGCTGTTTTCTAAAAAGATGCTAAGAAAAGGTACTCCCCTGGAGGCACAAAAAAGAATAATTAGCGTAGGGCGGGGCGTTACGGACGAAAATCAAATCAAACATTTTTGCAGTAAATTGGGTTTACGTATTTCAGCCCATTTTTTTTTCTCCCTCCCTTTACCTTCTTAAGCATAAATTACAAATGACAGAATATTTATTTAAGAAAAATGAATTTAATCTAACATATTCTTTAAGAGTTGACCTGAATCCAAAGTGCTACTAAAGTACTCGATAAGGGGCCCTTTGTTTCTGGTTTTCTTTGTCGTACTTCCACCTTTAGTAGCAAAAAGCAGCAAACACTCCAAACAAATTTTGCAACGGGGGGTTTGTTGCTCCAAGTCTGAATTTGCAAAACCAAACCAGTTCCATGTTACCACAGAAACAATTTTTGGGAACTTGCTCTTCTTAGCTAGATGATTCCTTAATGTCTACGCGTTGCAACCCATGGGCGGGCCGACCTTAATCCGAATAACAGAAGCCCAAAAGAACAGGATGCTGGGGAAGAAAAAAAATCCGGATTTTACCAAAAAGAAATTCTCTCAGATGGAAAATTTCGAATTTACTGTATTTTTCAGTTAATAAGAAAAAGAAGACACCAAAAAAATGCATGATAAAAAAATCATATACAAGACAAATCGGAGTACAAGTCGCACCATTGGAAGAAATGTATTTAAGAAAGCACGAGACCAAGAGCAGACATTTCATCTTGAAAGGCAAAATCATATTAATGGAACAGATAACAATAATAGACTGAAAAGGTGAAAGTTTTATTATCTTAACTGTATTTAGCTGCATGAAAGATAGGAGGAATTGCATTCGTCTTCAGATAACTATAGCATAAAAAACATGCTAACAAGTCAACTCAACTTTTTGTGTCACGTTAAATCAAAACGACGATGAAACAACAAAAATATGAGCCTGTCAATTTTTTTTTTAAAGGCTCATGATCGTAAAGTTGTACCCCCGGCCAGACTATGTAAAAAAATAAAAAAATAAATTAAAAAAAAATGCGACTTATACTACGACAAGTAGAGTAATCAATAAAACTGATTTATTGCCAATCCCTATCAGAGTCTTTGTACACGATGTAGGTTCTATTAACATAGCATTTTCTTCCACAATTGATTTAGGAGGAGAAAAAAGTATTTAAATGATGCTGCATTCTACATTTTTCTTGTCTGGCTGGGCAGATGGAAATAAATTTACACCTCAACAAAAGACGATGCAGAAGTGGGTTTTCCAATGCACACCCCAGATGCCGAAGAAACTTTATTGAAATGTTTCTCCAGTACCAGATTTACCACCAGAGCATTCTGGATCTCTGGGAGCTTTTAACCCTTGTGCTATCCTAGGCACTTTAACATTGGGAGTTGGGTCATCTAGACCCACTAGACAGTGCTCTGAACCTTTTTTCTTCAATGATTTGTGATCTTCACTGGTGTCCCTGGATTACATGAAATCTTTCCACCTTTATCCACCTTTGTCATGGTAGGAATAACACGTCAATGTGAGGGTGGGGTCATCTAAGATAGCACAAGGGTTAAGAATGCTGTGTCTGTAAAAGCTACATAGGAATGTGAAGGTGATACAAAAGCAGATTACTTTATCTGCTTTACGGTCACTATTCTGCAGTCAATCACAAGTCACTGAAGTCAAAGCACCGACAATTTGTGCCAAAAACAATGATTTTGTTTATTCCATGGAGCAGAAATTTCTTTTTACTTTTGTTTAGTTGAGCGATAAGTCAAGAACAGCCATCCTGCTTTAGTAAGCACTTTACCCACTGCTAGAAGTCAACCGCATTACAAGTGGAACCTTTTATGGCAAAAACTCCTGAAAGTAGGAATATATTTGTCCGAAAATATAACCTTTTTATATACTTCTGCAGTGCACAAACTGCTGTTTTTTAGTAGGTAACGTCTGTTACGGTCTATGCACATCATAAGGTAATAAATCCTCAGCATATACTTTGGTAAGAGGCAGAGCATTTCCTTTCACACATCAAGGTGCTCCCCCATCAGTTCTGCACGTGCTTGCTCGTGAGGCATCCGCAAACTGGATGTCAACTTATTTATTGTAGCATGTGGGCCGTTTAGATTCAGACCACAGAAAATGTTGGTTCTTCTGATCTCTGCACACTTGCCCATGTGGAGCAGTGGTTGCACGCCACCAATGGGAGGCTGCTTTTTTTTGGACGCAAGTAATCCGAGTTGCTGCTGATCACTGGCAGAAAAAGAAATCATATGGGGGAGAGCTGAGTCGGAAAGAAAATCCACATAAAACTTGGACACCTGGAATTTCTTCACACCATTACTGGTAATGTGGTTACTGTACACTGAGGCTTTTACAGCACCTGCAGTTGTGCGTTTTAAACACTTCCCCACCAGAGCACCAATACAGTCACACATGCATAATACTTTCTCAATGTTAAGGCTGATAAAAAATCTCAGGTCGCAGTCACTTAAGGTATAAACAAATTTAAAAAAAAAAAACATCTTTATGACTCTGAAAGTATCCTTGTGATTCAACAATTGTGTGTGTGTGTGTGTGTGTGTGTGTGGGCTCAGTTTGAAAATGCTGAATCAAAGGAAGTCGAGTGGTTAGCTGTATCAAATACAGTGGACGTAACTTCAGGTGAGAAAAGCAGATTAAGAAATAGACGGACAAAGTTTGGGAGAAAAACGTTCAGGCCTGATTTATACAAAATGATAAGGACTTGGTCCCACTTTTTATTAAATTACAAACCATTGTAATCAGTCAGAGCAGATCCCTAAAAACCCTGCAGGATGGTCCAGAGCTGGTCCAGGGCAGCTAGCTGCACAGCAGAAAAACCAATCCGTTATGGTTCCGTTTTTTCAAGACGCTGATTGCATAAGAATCAGATTTCCTTCAATAAAAAAAGATCCCAAACATAGGTTGATGAGCACTAAATACTAACCCAAAGAGACAATGTCAGTGGACGATACAAAAAAAAGGTAAAGAAGTGGTTGGGAATAGAGTTTGAAAGGAAGTTTAAAAGGTAATAAATGCTGCATCGGAATTTTACTGCAATCAAATAATTCCTAACAGTTTGTTTTAATCGGAATTTCAGTGCAGCGTGAGAGAAGAAATAAAAGGTTCATATTATAGAGAAGAAGAAAAAGCATTATTAAACTAAAGATTAAAACTAAAATCTAACTTTTTTTCTACTAATTTAGTAAACTGTATGGAAGCATTGTGGTGCTGGTGGTTGTAGTTCGTTCTATAACACATATTTCATGCTGAGGCAAATGCAATACCCGAGTGTTCCCTTCTCCCTTTCAGTGGCAGGTAACAGCAAACGGACAGCAATTAAAGAATAGTGACCCAGTAATACTGCCGCTAGTTGAAATGTATTTAACAAATTCTGGATACACCAACTGTCGTGCTGAGAAAAAAAAGGTAGGCGCACCGTTACAACCAGTGCATAAAGTTAGTTTATCACCCTGCCCAGTGCCCACACATTTACTGTATACAAAAAAATCATCTACAAAACCATATGTGCAAATGCACACATGAAATCACCATGTTCCAAAAAAAGGTTTAGCCACTGCAGGAACTTTGCCTGCATCAGTCCTAAACGCTATTCATTGAAATGTAAAAAATAAAACTTCCTAATAAAAGTTTACAGAAACAAAAAAACATTTAGAAGAAAAAAAAACATATATTTTTAATGTAGCAATTACAAGATTAAAGGTCTTTTGGCTACACCGTTTTCAACTCCACCACAGCGATCACTAGAACTGAGAAGGCTCTGAGCTGTCTGCTTGGTGGTTTGTTTGAAGGCTTCATACAGGTAAGGCTGGTCAGGGTGAGCAGAGGATTTGTTTAATAGATGTGGTAGATAAAGAATTAAAGGCACGCTAGGTTTTGCAACTTTGTTGGACAATGTGGTTCAGTCGATTTTAAAAGAAGCTGAGAAAACTCCAGAACCAGGGTAAAATGATGCAAGAACAAACATGTGGAGGACAAACAGACCTTTATCCAAGCTTAAGAATCCAGGAAGATCTAAAAGAATCTGCGCGTAAGATTAAAAGAAAAGTCAAACCAAAAAGTTGTGTCATTTCCTAGATGATTTTCTTTTCTTTTAGCACAATTTTTTTAACACAATACACTTTACTTTGCTATAATTTAAAAAAAATCCTTTTTTCATTTGCGATTCATGCTTTTAACAACCTCAAACTGATTTCAGGACAATGGAAAATGCCAGCTGTTTGTTCTCAGGCCATAAAGTGAGAGGAGCTGTCCTCTGTGTCACTGATGGCACCAAATCCTTTGAACAAACAGAAAAAAGTAAGCTCCTTTCCCCAAAGCTCATCCAGGTTGTAGAAAATACACAGTGTAATACGCTGGCTTTTACACTTTTGAGCAGCTAAACAGCCTCTGTTGCGTTTCAATAAATTCCCCTTCTGCGTTCTCCCACCGCCGTATGAGTGAACACATCTTTTGTTAGCACCCTAGGCAGCGAAGCATAAAAAAGCACCTCAGCTTATCCCAAAAGACCTCCTTCATTGAAACACAATCCACACAGCCACTTAGGACCTCCAGTGGAGACAGAAGAGAAGCCTGTGGATTGCACCCTATGAAGGTGCTCTTACTGCGCGACAGATATTCAAGATTAAGTACTTGACGACACGCTTGGAAAAATCCAATTTCCTTTCTCTGTCCCCATTCCTGTGTGATGGATTTATTGGCAGTGTTTCTGTTACATGCAGTAAGTGGTGATGCCCAAGAGTCAAGGATGATTCAGGCTGCACGCTGAATTGCTGAAATTTTATAAAATATGATAATCCTCGCCATATGTGAAAGAGCGATTCGTCCTTAGCATGACTACCTCAATCTGCCCTAGCCTGAACTGTTATGGCTATAAGCTGTGAGGGCAGAAGTAAAACTGTGACTACACTCAAGTATGACGGCATAATGTGGAAATAAACTGTTGACATTTCTACACTTTGAACCTTAAGCAGCATCATTTTTGTATGTATTCAAGACGCATAGAAGAAAAAGTCAAACCAAGACATCTTTGCGATGTTACGTCCAATGGCTGGAAGTTCTCTAGCCTTAGATGTACCTTGAGCAGATGTTCCCGTACAGGTGCTGCAGGACTTTTGGTTGGCCAGACCTGGGGTAGAGGGTCATAGCAAGCAGGGACAGAACCTTAAGAGGAGCACAGGTGGGTCTTGAGGCCTGTACAGCCACCTCAAGTGAAGTAAAACAAATGGACCGTATGATTGTCTTAAGGGTGGAAAGTGTTTAGTGAAGTATTTATAAGGATAAAATAAGTTGTAGGCACTTATTATGTATGAGTGATGCTGTCATATGGTGCTCTTATTCCGCACTAAAAAAGTTAGTCAAGTCGTACACTGGCTTCCCCCTAATCGCCCAAATGCTGCAGGCACAGTGTGTACAGGTGATATGCAAGTGCCGGTAGGACGCCCTCACAAACTTCACTCACTCTAGTTTGCTCATTTTTAATAGCCAGTCTGCACTCGCAGAGTGCACAAGGAGAGCTGACTTGAACTGAGCAAACGCGAACAGCACTAATGGGATAAAAAAATAAAAAATCCATTCGACGAGCCTCCATCTGACCTACTTAACCCTTACTTACCTTTTTGTGTTGTTTAAAGTCCCACTCTGATCATCTTTTGATCCACTTTATGCCTCTTTTTAGTCAAAATCATAAAACCTGTGTAGTTTTCAAGGACATAGTTTCTGCAGAGTGGCAGGAGTTTCTTTAGAAATTTGCCTACAAATTGTGGCGGTAGAAAAAAATGCTTTTGCTCCATGGGCTCATTGAGCGGTCTACGATCTTGACATTTTATGAGGACTGGTGTGCCCGGTACAGATTTTCCCATTTTTCACCTGCAGACATCCAGCATCCACCCTTAAGTAACCACCCATCCACCCACAGCTCAAGCTGTGACAAAGGCAAAACCCTTCACACGAGATGCTGGGAAATCTCCACACATTGCTTATGCAGATGGCGAGGCATGAGGTGGAGACATACAATGCAGTCATTCCTTCAAGCTTTCCCATTCCTGTACGGAGGATTACAGACGTACAACAGCCACAACGGGAGGAAATCATAACAAATGAGCCGTCAACATTCGCAACCAGCATCCAGACTCTTCAGTTTAAAACGGCCATGTGCGTTAACCTTGGTTACATGTCAGCAAGCAAGCAGCAGCCAGGATACCCTGCCTCCACAGAGGGGCGAGTACAGACGTGTCAAGTTAAAAAGGGAATGTCACCAAGCTGTAAACACTTCCTGTCAGGAAGGGAGCGCTTCCTTAATCCTGGAGCAACCAAGCCGTTCCTTTTTTTAATTCAAACCACTGCAGATGTTGGCTTGCGCTCAGAATCTCTTTGCCACAACAGCTAAAATGTCTCAATCATTAAACTGTTACCTTAACTGTAAAAATATGCACCTAGACTTATGAGCATTGTCCCAATGCACACTACATGGAAAAGAATAATGAACAGAGAGGATGAATGGCAGTAGGAAGTCTGAGCGCCTCCAACAGCATAAAATAACAAAAAACAGGCCTCTTATGAAAGGCAAACTAGTCTTTCCGCATGAACTTGTATTCTAGTGTCAATACGTCTATTTAGTACCAGTCGAAAAGCGTAAATTCTTCTTTACAAAGCAAGTGTGTCTCTGTGCCTCTGAAAGAAGGTCAGCTACTTTTTTGTTTCTACTTCTAATCTGCGTGAAACTATCTGCCTGCAGACCGGGACTGCCTCCTACCAGACTCGGCTGCACACACTGTCATTAAACAAAACACAGCCATGTGTCTTCAACTCCCCAACGGCCGAGGCAGCAGCAGCACCAGTCTGCAGGCTAATTGTGACCGGGTGGAATCATGCGACCGACGTTCCAGCACAGAGCTAGAAAAAGCAAATCGGGAAAGGCAAACACGGGCAGACTCCATCAGGAGCCTTTTGGGCCTGACTGGAAGCTCCCAGGTGGATGGAGGAAAGAAAATAAGCAAACAGAGGCTGAAGGCCAGTATTTCCCAGAACTGTAACTTTCTTGCACATGTGGCGACTGTCAGTATTTAAACCTTGTTTATTGTACCAAAAGGATTTCTTGATGAAAAAGCCAAACATAAGCCGAATAGTCGTTCAATCATGACTCCCGGCACATCTTGATTCTGCCTCCTAGCGAGGCGGGATTTTAGCTACTTCGAGGTGAGGCTTCGCAATCTTACTTCCGTCCTTTTAAAATACCCTTCGAGGATTCAGGTTCTGGCATAACAATGCTGTTTGTGGATGACAGTGAAGCATAGGAAACGGCGTGAATATGACTCATTCTTGGAATGAAACATGATCAGGATGAGAAAAATGCTTTCAACGTTTGAAAGCAGGTCAGGAAATGCTCGGCATTCTTCCATGTCCCTGTGAACAAACTGGAAATCAAACCTCCAACTGTCGTGTGAGGCTAACAGGCTTTCATGAAAATAACACTGCATTTTGCACTTTTGGAGCCGGAGCACTTTATATTTTATTTTTACACATTTAAGGTAATTAAAAATCGAATTTCGTTTAAAGATATGAGTCATATGAGCGCGCCCACAGCTCATCACAGAAGGCAACAGCTGCGAGTTCAAAGACAAGACAGCTTTCACCACAATTTACTAATTATTTCAATCTGCGTATTAAAGCTTTCATAGAGAAATGTTACCAACATCACATAACTCTGTCAGAGCTGACAGAATGAACTAACATAACACAAATAATCAGCTTCAATAACATTTAATTTTAGGATTATAAAAAAAAAAACATGCTGGTTTGTCGTGTAACCGTGTCACATCCCTCAATACATTTCTTGTTGTGTTCCGGTGTCGATCAAAGAAACATCTGGGTTTTGTATCGATGTTTTTTTTTAACTCTGTTTGACAAAAAAATCTAAACGGTTACCAACTGTTCTGACCTCGATCCACTTTCTTTTTCCTGCAGTGGTCTGCGTACGTGCACGGACACTTCACACTAGATTTAAACAGTCACCAGCCGTCCCAACCTCAACCTGCTTTTTTTTCCTTTTAACGACACTAAATTAAAAGAATCATAATTAAAGAATGAATGTTAGCAGCCAGGGCTGCACAATATGAAGAAAACTTGTGATATTGGCGATTAATATTGCGATAAATATATAACTTGCGGTTTATGAACAAATAGCAAAACAATAGAAAACATTATTTCCGTTTCACTGCAACAGTTAAACCATAAATACCCGGGTCTACAAAGGAGACGTAAATCTAACATAAAAGAGCTCCATCCAATCGGTCAACAACGTGACAGTTCTGATTGTTCAAATGCATACATGGATTTATTTGATTTGTTAAATACTTCAACCTGCCATATTATCGTTTAACACAGTTAATGTAACCATTTATTGTAATTTTCGCCGTCTTTTGGGTATTGCACAGCTTGATATTGGGATAACGATGAATTCGCGATTTATTGTGCAGGCCTATTAGCAGCCCATTTAACATTGCATAAACTTAAGTTAGTTTCCAATAAACTGCGCACATTGGCCCAACACATGTGGACAAACAAATAAACTAAAACACTTTGAGATTTGTCCAATAAATGAGGAACAATTTTTTTTTTTTAAATGGCAAAGGGCAAGTCTCACCTCAGCCATTATTGAGCAGTCTGCGTGCGTGCTCACTGGCGCCGTGCTGCGTGAACATGGCGAGTTCAAGAACCATCAGACAGACTAACAAACATCCAGGTGCAAGTGGGGACAAATGAACTATTTACAATGAATTAGGTAGAATTACATAAAGAATAAAACATTCAAAATCTAGCAAGGTTTTTATTACCAAGCCAGTTCAATTCAAAAAGGTCAACTAAAAGAGACAAAACCAAAACTGTGTTTTTGTCCATTTCCCTCAAGAAAAGAACTCTCCCCAATCCGGTGATATTGATGTTTGCGCTTGACATTTCAACCATTTCTGGCTGAGATGAGAGTGTGAGCAGCCAGTGAGATGCACTTATTTAGCTCCAACCATGTCTGAAGTTGGAGGGCAAAAAGCCAAGTGGAAATATTCAAGACGTTGGGAAATGAATCCGAGCATGGTTTAGTCATGCATGGAGCGCTCTGCAATCCGCAGGCCAGTCAAACAGACCCTCAACGCCCACATGAGTCATCGGAGAAGGTGCACCTGGAGGTGAGCTCCTGAACATGCGAGAGAGCCGAGTTTTATCATCACAAATCAAACACAAGAATGTGCAACAGTGTAAAACTTTTTGAAATGTTTTAAGCCCCCTTATGTTTTATTAGAAACTGAATTCCAGAAGCATCTTCAGGGAACATAATACATATAATATCTCTGTGGAAATTGCGGGAGAATTTTGATTTGCTCAATCTAAAAAATTCAAAGGGTTTAAAAAGAAAAAGCTTTGGATACAAAAGCTTTCTTTGCAACAAATGTCTTAGCGTTAGGTCAAACTACATTCCCACTAAACTGGACGCTGGTGTCGTTTTGTCAAGGAGACTCTGAACTTTGAAGCCAGTTTCTTAGTTGCACCAACAGACTGACGAAAACGGGCCATTTTTTGCATGGATGCCGCAGCGTCACGCAACCGCTTTGCTTACAAATTTTAAGTGAACCTCCCTGTCACTTTGTGCCGTCCTTGACAGAAAGTTAGCTTGGTGCAGAGAAGAGCGATGAGCTGGGAGATGAGCCCTTTAATGAGTTTGAAGGCAGGAGGATAATTGATCATCTCTGTGGGCTAACTACCATGAAGAACACGGCATCATTCAAAACAAAAACACAATAGAGTCACGGGAAGCTTAAGCTATGGCCAGCGATCTTTAATCTGCATCACATCACAATCAAACAATTTGAGTGCAAAGTGAAGTGAAACCAGAAAAAAAAAAGTCAAAAAGAAAGCATCCAGGATCTCGGTTTTAAATGAATATGTCATGCTCTCCCCTCTTTGGGTTTGTTGAAAAGAAACGGACTGAGGAAACTTCCCTTGATGCTGCTATTGGCATTTCAGGAATTAGGTAAGCAGTGATATAATTAGCATTCATGAGTGAAGTAATTAAAACATCAATGTAAGCGAGCAGCGCTGCTCAGCAGCCCCTCTCAGCAGTCAGCATTCCCTCAGTGCCGTCAGAAAAACGACAGCTAGACGGACGAGCGTGCTCCCTGGAATGTGCCGGCGCACTCAGGCGCAACAGGTCGCCAGGACTTCACTCCTGATTTTGGAAATTGCACCGTCTGTTTACACCCAGTACAAAAGCCATTTCGACATCAGGATCACAAGTCTGTTTTACTGTTTCAGCGCATGTACGAGGTAAACAGAGACACAACAGAGGAGCTTGTGTTTGCATACTCTGTGTTTGCATACTCATATACTGTCAGAGTTTGTAAAATATCAGGCAGTGCTGGAAAAAAAGATGAATAATTAATTCACCTTTAAGGTTGGGCGGATGTTTAGATTTTAGAGAAGCACAGAGGAGGTTGTTCACCTTTCAGCGCATCCCCTCAGGTGTTGCCACAGCAAATCAGCTTTCACTGGCACAGACTTTTGGTTTGGCGGAGAGTTTAATGCCGGATGCCCTTCCTGACACAACCGGGCTAGGGACTGGCACAGGGAAACCCACACCCAGGCCCCCATGTGGCTAAATAGAGGCAGTACCATGAAGGGTCTTGCCTACAGATCCACACAGGACTCAGCTCATCGCCCTCCCTGGGAAACGAAACCCATGTGCCAGTCCTGCATGCGGGCGGCCAAGTGAGCCTACACATTTACCCGCTAACACATTTACCATGGAAGGGAATCTGTAAAAACCTTGACATGGCTGCTTTCTTTAAATATGATCAGTCTTGACAAAGACTGCACAATAAAAATGAATCATCATCGCGATATCAGCCTGTGCGATATCGCAAAGAACAGCGTAAACTGCGATAAATGGTTTACTCTGCTAAAACACCTTCATGGCAGCTTGAAGTATTTAACAACCTTTACGCATTTCCCCAATTGGAAGACGCCCTTCACGCCGTTGGAGCCCTTTCATGTCAGATGCCTGCCTCCTATGTAGACGTGGATCATTTGGAAGAATATTTAAGGCATGTTAACTTTAATTTTAAATGAAGCTGAGGCAGTGAAATGGAAATGATGCATTCATGGATTTTTTTGTTTTGCTTTTTTTTTTCAGGTATCAGGTAATTCATATCCTGATTGCAATATTGATCACTGATATTGCACATGGTAAAGTTTTCCTCATACTGCGGAGCCCTCGCCTTGGCAGCTGTTCCTGCAGAAGTTGTTGTGATAAGATCTGCGAAAAAGACGGCGGGACTGTGAACCTGCTCTCAGTTGTAGGAGAATCTAGCAAAGATCGTCAAATCTTTACTTCAGCAAGACGACACAGACCTTTAATTGAGGGGGGAGGGGGTGGATGGTCAGAAAAACTCATTATTTTTTATTGCAATGTTTTGTTTAATGATTGCACTATTCTATGATGCCTTATGGTTTAATTGGAATAAAGGAAGGTGCTCAAATAATCATGAGAAGCCCAAATAATAAAAAGAGATTCATAAAGAGTGCTGAAGCAAATAATTGTACTTTTTTTTTTAACCTTCACAAACAACTACAGCTTCAGTGGAAGGAAACCGTTCAGATGCAACACTAATGCACCCCCCCCCCCTCTCTCTCTCAGGTGCTGCACAATTCTTGTTAAAGCGCCATCACCTGACAAGAAAACCCCCAAACCCTTTTCTTTTCTCCACATGTTGCCTGAGCCCACCAGCTGTCAGTGGTAATTTAACTCGTCCGTAACATCATTCATGCTTTGCTGGCTGTGGGGGTATTTGGCTCATAGGGCTCCATCAACTGCCTGCCCGTTAAAGCCATGCGTGTACAATGACGAAAGAGGCGCATTACAGCAGACTGTGACTTGAGCAGATTCACAGAAGTTACAATTAGCAAAAGACAAAACATAATGTGCTTCGTCAACTGTTTTTTTTTGTGGTCGTCTCTCATGGATCAATCTGCACAAGCTGCCATGCTCTGAGGTGAAACGAGAGGCCTGCGGTGTGGGAAAACAAATTATGGATGTGCTTTTCTTGGATCCTTGTTTCCCTGCTGTCGACAGCTGAAGTTGTCAGTTTTGTGTTGTCAAGATAAGATTTAATAATTAAAAAAAAAAAGTATTTTTATATGCTAGAACATGGGGGGGGGGGGGGGCAGCTGAATAGAAATAAAAGTGTTGATTCAAATCCAACCGCTTAGCTGCCACATGTTACAGGAGGAAAAACTAAAAGGCAGGGGAAGCCGTAAAGGGAACAGGTCCAGGAAGAAATCCACACTCAGTGGTGATCTGAAGGGAGTCTTTTTCACGGAGTTCTGCTTTTTCCCCTCTGCTGATACGAGACTGGAAAAACAAAACATCCTGTTTGATCAAACCTGACGTACAACCTCTTCAACACTAAACATCTTTCTTCTTAAGGAAACTCAGAAACAACACAATCATGATGAAGAAGATGATGGTCTGCATTAATTAGGCCTGCAGGACGCAAAGGAAACCGTGATGTGCGATTTTATAGGATCAATACTGCGACTTCAATGAACAAATAGCAAAATCCAAATCATCATTTCCATTTCGATGCAGCAGTGTTATGTAAATAAAATTCAACATAACTTAAATTCTACTTCAAGTTATCTCATGAGGAGACAGGAGATAGCTTGTGTGTCAATAATAGGTTTGGATACACAATAAAGAACAATCATCTGCCTTTCTGAACAACACTAATATGGACAACTACTAAGTAAATTCAGGCAGTGTGTTCTTTTTTTACAAACATAATGTTTTGTCCGTGTATGCATGTGAGCACACATTTAGGTTGGGGTGTCAAAGTATCGCATTCATCGTGATAAATGAATTTGAGACAAATTTGCACTTGTTTTCTGGTTTATTGCATTAGTGTCATTTTTAAGGCACGACTATTATCTATTATGTAAGGGAGAATGCCCATCGAAGTGTCCGTCATTAAAAATTAAACGACAAAGCTGAAGCCTGATTGCGTTGGACGGTTACTTCTTTGAAGTCCATTAATGTCTGATGATGCACACTTGGAAGGGCATTATCTCACCTATATTATGGTCGCTTACAAAAGAAATACATTTTAAATCAATTATCGGTACCTTCACCTCATTATATTTTTAAGTTTAAGTTGTTTTTCCCAAAAAGGGGACCATTTGTTATGATATGGTGTCATGGTAACAGCTGGCAGACCAATACCCACCTCGCTCTGCAGTGGTAGCCTATGCAGATCGTCACGAGTAGGTAAAGAACCATTACGGAGGGGCGGTTCCCTTATTTGCTTCTTTTGAGAGGATGAAACATAAAAATATTGTTTTTAACCAACAAAATCCAAAGTCTAAATAGTTCAATTCCCCCAGTGTCACCCTCCTTCTTTTCTCTCCTCTCTGCTGCTGCATCCCAGTCTTCAAAACTATCAAATTCATCAAACACCTTCAAGGAAACTATGAAAACACTAATTTCCTGTTGTGATAAACTGTGGAAACAAAGTTATGTCAACATGATACCAATAAGAAATTTGTGGTCAATATATTTTTGGATTGCTCAGAAAAGTGTTTCTACTGTTTTTTTTTTTTGTTTTTTTTTGTAAAAGTATTTAAATGTTGGAAGTCTGATATAATAATAAAAAAAAACTTCATACCTCAAAGCGAGGCCTTTCACGGCAATTATTTAAAAATCATGAATAAGATCGATTAATCACAGGTCATAATGAATTAATGGCATGACAGCACTAATGTAAGGTAACCATTCAGTGTGGTTTGTGTCATCTTTTTCCACATGCATCCTGCACAGGCTGATATTGCCATAATGATATATATACATGTGTGGTTTATTGTACAAGCCTCGTCTGCATCATGACACATGTCTCAGGTGAGAACATTATTCACCAAACTGACAGGTTTCTCCTGAAGAACATGAGGTCAAAGGTGAACTGAAGGCAGGCTAAAGCACACTAACTTTTCTTTCTGGATGGAAGCTTTTAAAGTGATCTCTTTTTTTGTTTGTTTGTTTGTTTGTTTTAAAGATGCATCATGCTGGAAATCCCTCCAATTATATATTAGACAGGCAAAGATGTCGCAACTCCGCTGTGATAACAAGTTCTGCCAGTTGTAACGACTCGTTTCAGGATTCTGTTTGATTCTGCACGATTATCATGCAGTAAAGCGTGGCTCTGGCTGAGAGCAAAGACTGTTAAAGTATGGGTTTTATTTTTCTGATTAAATTAAAATCAAATTAATACATGGAAAGGAGGAGGAGGATGAAAAGTTGCTGCCCGGGACCAAACTTCACCCACCTTTTCCTTGTTGTTGTCGTGGTCAGAAGACGGCGACGTGGGGGATTTAACGCTCCCCACAGCCACGGCCACAGCCTGAGTGACCGTGACCCCCCCGCCGGGAGCCGGGCTGCTCTTCTCGATGGTTTCCACCTTGATAAGTCGGTGCTTTGGCGACACGTACTTGATATCCGACGACCCCACGGGGTTGAGGCTGGAGCTGAAGCAGACGCTTCCGCCGGGAGTGTAGGGGTCCTCGAAGTCCATGTCCTTTTGGATTTTGTAGGCGGTGAGGATGTCCGGCTGAGCGGGACTCTGGAAGCACGCGGCGGAGCTTGTTTGCTGGAAGCCCGGCGCCGCGGGAACACCGGTGAGGCAGTACCTGTAGTCCGGCTTCGGAGGCGCCGGAGGGGGTGCTTTGGTAGTTTTGAATCCTAGGTGCTCCTTGAACCACCTGGCCATTCTGCCAGTTCATCGCTCAAAAGTCAATGTTCGTAGTTCAGTTCCAGCTTCTTCTTCTTCTTCCTCTTCTTTTTGGGTTCGGCCAGCGCGGTCCGGGTCCGCTCGTCCAAAAGTGGAGAGGGGGGGGTGGGGGGACAGAGCGCGCGCGGCAGAGAGCAGCCGCAGGCACTTTGTGAGCTGCCCGGCCGCGACTCTGTCACTGTCAGCTCCCTCTCTCTGACTGCCTCGCGCGCACTCACTCACTCACTCACACACACACACACGTGCGCGCGCGCCGCCTGCTGCCTCGCTGCAAACCACGTCAGGTTTCCAGACCACGCAACGTGGGAGCAAGAGACACACACAGGCTCACGCCCCCAACAACCTGCGCTCCCTACCTGAGAACATCCACTGCCCCCTACCGGAGCTCACCAACTTCTTCTCCGCGAGCAGAACAACCTTTCAAATTCAGCCCGGAACGCTGTTATGAATGCTGTTATGATGATATAAAGTGATAAACAAAACAATTTTTCTAAGCTAGAAGCAAAAAAACCTCGTTCAAACTATCACTTCAGCTTAAAGCAACCGTCAAAAACACTATAACACTTAGCAACAGTTTGAACACATTTGATTTATCAGGAAAACTACAATAGATATTTAAATGAAATTCTGAAATAACTTAAATCAAGTCAAATCAAATCAAAGTTTATTTATAAAATAGTGCATCTCATGCATTTTAGCATTTGCTTTGCTTTATTTAGGGGAAAACATAAAGCCTCTCCTATTTTTTGAGCCAAATACACCATTACTGAATACTTTTTTTTAGCCACAGATGTTTTTAGAAACACTACAAATAGCCAGGGGCTTCACAAGAAGCCCTGACCTGACTTGGACCTGTCTGGTTGAGTTTGCATGTTCTCCCATGTGTGGGTTTTCTCCAGCTCCGTCCCCTGGTCCAAAAGCATGCTTCATAGGTTTAGTGGTATCTCCAAAAAAAAAGCTGTAGGTGTAAGTGTGTGTGAGTAGGTGACCCTGGACCGACTGCCAGCCTGTTCAGGGTGTACCCCGCCTTCACCCATACAGAAGCTGAGCTGGATCCAGTAGCCCCATGGCCCCTTAAAGAGATCTGAAGATGGATGATGAATGGGCAAACAGCAAGTTTGTTCTCTGTCTGACTTTTTTAAGTATGGATCCTAGCACACGCCCCCATTCACAGTTCAGTTGTGATTGGCAAGACTTTCCTAATCCTGGCTGATGCATTTTTTTAATAAAAATGTTTTATTGCATCAATTTGTCTGCACAGGTGTCCTCCTAATTGCAACGCAAGTTACAAGATTAAGCTTTACAGTAGTACTGGTTTCTACTCAAGTAAAAGTAAAAGGTGAAACCTCAAAACAATATTCACACAGCCCTCGGCAACGCGCATTCAAGCAATCACTTCCAATGAAAAGTCTATGTAAATGGACGTTTCGGGCTTCTGCGTTCAAAACCTTCACGTTTAACATTGTTTACTCAACTTTCCATAACTGTTTTTGGAGTCTGAGTACAAAATACCAAGTTTTTCATGTATCGGAATGGAACTGTGAAAGAAGAAGCCTGGAGCAGTTCACACCAAGCCTTTTAAGAGGCTGACATGTAAACAGCAGTAACAGGAAGAAAAAAAAGGAGAAGCCCTTTCCTGTTGCTCCACTGTGAACATTGTGCATTTAGCAATGGGCATTTAGCGCATTCTTGAAGGCACTTCACATGCCGTGTGAACGTCGCTAACATGACTCTTCGCTGTTACATTTTTGAATACATTTAAAGAGTTAATGTAATTTATTACCAATCACCACTGTGGATTTTATTCAGTTAACTGAGCTGTTTAATTTGAATCTTAGTTTGCTCCGAAGGGTCTCTCAGTATTGAGCAATACCTTCTCTACAGTTTACACATTTAGCCAGTACTTAAAAAGCCCTATAGGAGCATGCTTTACTGTTCTTTTAATAAGAATCAATGTTAAACGTCCTCTGCTCATTCCAAATGCTCTCTGTCCAGATTGCCACTGCAGAGATTTTTAATTTTAAAAGCTAAGTGAAGGCTGAAGCCTCAACGTTGGACTTGCTAAGTCCATTAAGCAAATCCATAGGTGGGGAAGGTTGTTCAAAGCATCAGCATGAGTAAACATTGTTCTCCAAGGTGTCTTTCAGCATGTTTGGTGGGCACTATTGTGGGTTCACTCGCTTAACACTAATGGCCTTTGCAATCTGCAGACAGATTATATATTTAAAAAAAAAATCCCATTTATCCTCCAAAAGCTTTGCTCCAGTAACAGACTGCATTAACAGGTTTCATGACCGTGGTGCTGTGAGGTTTTATTTTTATGAAGCAATATTTCTTTTTAATATAACCACAGACAGAGCCTTGAGCGAGTCACAGTGCACAGATCAGAGATCAACCCTGCCAGCCTGCTGGGAAAGACAACTTCGTGCTCAGCAGATGAAACCCAAATCTTTTATTTTGACATACTAAGAAACAAGACCTGTAAAATTGTCATTCTCATTACAGGAACTGTGACATTCCACAGGCAGGGAAGTAATTTGATCAATATATTACACATAAAAGCTTTAAATGGCGAAAGAATAGATTTTAATGTGGCATAATTTTATGGGACAGTCATTCTTTTTTGTCACCTTTGGACAATGAAAACCTCAACAACCCTTTCAAGCGTGCACATTACACAATAAACGTCAGCTTGGTGTATACTGAAAACGGTTGTAACTTTAGTTCTGTATCTATAGGATGTGACGCTAAAATGCCACAAAGGTGTAGAGTGTCTGAGACAGGAGGGAGCAGGTGTGTCATTGAGGTTCCTGAACAAAACTCAGATTACAGATCTTTCAGCAGTTTCCTCCAGCTGCTGTTGCCGACACCTTTTAAAATGCAAACCCTGTTATCGAACAACTCGCAGAATGAAAAGAAGAAGAAAAATCACACTGGTTTCTGCCTGCCTTTGGGAATTTCTTTAGAAAGTATTTATATTTGCTAAAAAAAAATGACTGCAAAATATACAGAATTAAAACAAGACTGCACACGCATTTGAGGAAAGTTAATCCCTTAATTGACACCCTCAGTGTTTTGTATGCAGAGCAAGATGTGCGACAAGTTTTAAGCCTCTTTGATGTAAAGTCACTCCAGCAGAATGTGTCGGGGTGTAAGAACATAAGCATGGGAATCTTTAAAATGACAAGCAAAGGTTTATGGAGCAAAGGTTAGTCTTACACCAATGAACATTCATAGACACAGAAGGCCATCTTATTCCATTTTTTTATGTTAGTTTCAATTTCCCCAATTATTACACGTTTTCTTTTAAATCTGTCTCAAAAGGATAGGATCTTAAAATCCTCCAGGATTTTTTGTTCCATGAAAGTGTCAAACTTGGTGCAAAGTTGAAGTCATTGACTGTATACAAGAACTGGACCATGTGGGTGTGACATCACCCATAGAAAATGGCTTATTTCTGGCTCCAAAGCAATTAAGTCAAGTCACGTTTTTGCGATACAGATGCCGCCATGTTGGAACCAGACAACGTCAGTAAGCACTGATTGGTCCGAATTGGTCTGAGTCATCATTACTACGGCAACCACTCTCACCAATCAGGAGTGAGATTGTTGGCAGTCCACAGCCCTTCCACATAAAAGCATAAAATCTTTTAATTAAAATTTGTGAACGCTTGACATGTGGGCCAACAGGCACCACATACTTTTATTGAGACATCTGATTAGTCAGTTTCTAACTTGAATAACTTGCAATACAGTTAAAATACGGTGAAAAAATAGGGTTAGCAAGAACATGTTAAAACAAGTATCAGAGCAAAAAGGTGATGATGACAAATATTAGGATTATATATTGTTAATTTCTCAATAGAAGTCCATGGGATTGTTGGCTTCCTGGAGCCAGCAGGTACTTTCTATCTGGAGCCAGGGGGAGGGGTCACTCAGTCCAGTTAAGTTTAGAGTCAATGATTGAAGCTGCTCTTTTGTTTTGGCAGCAAATGGGTCTAATAAAGAAGAAGTATATAGTCCGAACAAGTATTTGAGGTGGTTAGAACAAATAACCAAGTTTAGGTTCTGTTAAATGCTTTTTCCTTAAATGGGCCCACAAAAATTAACTAAAGTAATAACCAAACTATGAAACAACAGGCTTTACCTTTTATATTTCTTTCTCCTCTCCCTCGTGGCAACATGGCTCTAACCCTTAAAGGCCAAATAGATACATTTATTCTCCTCACCCAAGGATGTGCCCCCCCCAACTTCCACTCAAGCAGACGGAATTTGGTATCTAGACGGGTAAAGACAGGAACGTCTCATTTGTGAAGGTGCAACAAACTCCTGTCTGTCAACAACTTCATTGCCAAGGTCCTCATTCAAGGAAATCAATATGTATTTGCTCAAGTGGACAGCAGATAAGTGTGGAATCACAGTGGAGCTCCCAGTGAGGATCCACTGCAAGAAACAATTAGAAGAAGAGGTGAGGGGGCTGTCGATAGACAACAGGCATGCTTAACAAAATACTCAACAATATTGAAGGTTAGCTAACCGTAATACCTTTACTATTTACCCGTAATCCAGTGCATCCTTCAGTTCAATGGGGTCACAAGGTGATTAAAAAAATACACTCACAGATTTAGCCTTACCCCACATATACGGGTTTCACTCAGGTTGAAAGCCTTTAATTCACTTGGCTAAAGGTCAAGACTGTTTATCCACAACTCAGTCTAATGGATAGATAGTTACTCAACAGATCATTCGTGTTATGATCAGCTGCTTTATAGTGAAACAGGATGAATATTTGCTTCTGATCCAAAGAGAAAAACAATGAGAAATGGATAAAAGACACACACAAAGGTTGTGTAAATGTTTAACAACAAAAAACAAGCAATAAGCCTAGCACAAGTTTTACAATGATGCAGCATCTATCAAGGAAAGCAGAAAGAAAACCTGGACCCATAAAATTGCTTCATAAAAGTCTCGCCTGGATTTTAAGACACGCATTCCAGTTGACTTATTGAAGGCTATCGATGCAACGAAATGAAGTCAATTAAGATTTTTCAGCTGATTTATTTGTCTGGTAAAAGATTAATGGTTCCTTTTCTTTCTCAAAAAAATACAAATTGCCTTAATTTCTAAAGCTACATTTTATGTCAACACTGAGATTATATAGCATAGCTATAAGAAGTTTTGCTGTTGGTTTTTAGGAGACTAATACTTTAAATAAATCATAAACTGTTCATTGTCTTGAAACACTATACATATAATCACACAGCCACAACCCAGTGCAGAGAAAAAGGAAGTTAATACCAGTTTTGTAAACTTGTATTGTATATGTTTTTTTTATTTCAATAAAGCAGTTGCACAAAGAAAAATATGCTGCGTTTTTGTTTTCTTTGTGATCTTTATAATCCTGTATCAGACAGTTTGAAAATACCCTTAGAAATTTAAAAAAAATAAAATATATTTTATATATATATATATATATATATATATATATATATATATATATATATATATATATATATTTATATATGAATATAAAAAAGGGGGGGGTGCAAACTTGGCACCAACTATCACTGTTTTTTGGACAAATGAATAACAGGACTTTTATCACAAAAAACGTTATTATCTCATCTTTTAAGTGTGTTTTATAAAGTGAAATGTTTTAGAATGTTCTCCAATGAAGTCTTCTAATTTTTAATACAAATTTCCACAAAAGGTGTTTCCAAACCTGTCCTTCATGTTCAGATTAAATGTATGACAGATTCCTTCTGGTAATTGCTTTTTCTGAACATATTTTATACCTTAAAGCACAAATCTAGTATCTGATGACCTACTTTGGCACAAATTGAGTAATCATCATGTCCCAGCGGTCCCTACTTTTGCATTTTTCACATATCTTTTAGCATATAACACTGATTCTTGTACCTCTGTTTAATATTTAGGAGGCACACCTTCAAATTTCCTCAGAGCAACCTGAAAATCCTCCTTTGAAAATTCCCCCATCCCTCTCTCAGAAGCTGTACATTTGCAGCAGAGAGAAGCACTCCAGTTGACGTCTTACCTTTTGAACCCGTGTAAGTGTGTCACCCAGTTGTTTGGCACCCACACTGTCAAACCCTGAAAAATAAGGATTTACTGCCTATTAACCAGGATCCAAGTGTTTACTTGAAATGCTCAAAATGCTGCAAATCCTTGCCTAAAACGAAGCAGAGGATTTAGCATAATTGTGAGTGATGTATGGTATTTAAAAACCTGACAGGACAGAGAATGAAATGTGAAGTGCAGTTTCCAAAGCTGGGCGGCATTTTCTTTGGGGAGCCATTTTTTCCTAAGTATAGCAGAGATGAGAAACTACATTGAGATTTAAAAAAACTAAGTTTGAGTTGGATAAGATGAGGATGACTCCAGCTTGAAGTTAATGCTGGTCATTTAGCACCATTTGAGAATATGGTGTGTTTCTGTACTGACTCAGAGCCACATGATTCTCTGAACTAAATACAACTCAGTTGAAAAAATCTGATGGAAAAGTTTTACTCTCCGTTATTACTCAGTACCTCCCAGTGTGGTCCTGTTTGAGCACATATAAGAATATGAAAAGCCTGTAGTTTGATGGTTTCAGGTGTTATTTTTAAAGATCTATGGTTACAAATTCAAGCCTTTTTTGTTATTATCATTAAAAAAAATCTGATTTTCTTGACATTTTACATATTGAAAAAAGCTTCTCTAACATTTTTTTGATTTTTTTATCTTAAGCAGAATATTTAGCATTTTGGTCATGTTTCCTATTGAATACAATTTCATTATTCCACAGCATGATTACCACAGTGAGAACTGCCAACAGTTAAATTCATATTGATTGCCGTGCTGGAGGTTATAGTTATTGGATACCCCCCACTGAAACCACCCTCATTTTCTCTTTTATTTTCATTTTAATTTGGAACGCTTTTTCAGACCGCTACAAAGGCTCTCCTGCAGAGCAGGTAAACTGTGGCAGGAGGGCCGTAAAGTGAAGCTGGTCATCTAAATAACCAGGACTCATGGCACCGATGTTATTGAGGATGATGTCACATGCATTGTAGCTCGGAGATGTTTTAATTCGTGTAACTTAAAAAGAAAAGTGGGTTTAGAAATATAGTGAATAATGACAGTAGCGCAGCAACACAAGAGATAATTTGGTGTCACTGTTTGGGAGTTAAAAAGATGACCTAAAAATTAGAATGATTTAATAATTGGGCATATTGTTTTGCTTTGATATTTACATTTTTTATTTTCATATAAAATGTAACTTTTTATGGTATTAATAATCTATTGATCACTTGCTTATGTTTTAATGTTGTGTTCTGTTTTTTTCCTGCAAAACCTAAAAAATATCAATAACTTGTTTGTCTTGTAATTGCATATTGATTGAGAAAATTCAATGTGTCTGTTTATTTTTCTTTTGGATTTAGTTAAAGCCACAATGATCCGCTGCAGCCTGAGGCAATCATTTTGTGTTCAGGGATGCACAAAAAGATTGGCTCATTCTTCAGGTGCATAATAACTGCCATTTGACTGCCTTTGCTCTTTGTAAAGCACCGAAAGATGCCAGCCAGCTACTGTTTACCAGCAAAAACAATGAGTTGTGGTGAAGTGCAGCTGCTGGAAGAATCAACTCGGGGATTTCACGTGCCACAAAACAGGAACGCCCAGCATTCTTGAGTAGGTCTCTTGCACCTTCCCAGACAAATTAGACACAGCCCAGTAACACTCAATGGGCTTCTCCCTTGGGAAATTATCACAAGACAATTGGCTTCTCATCTTCGTTTTATGTTTTGAAGAGGAAAATTGACAGGACGAGGAGGGCGGAAAGAGTTTTCAAACCAAAAAGAAAAATCTTGGTGAGATGCTGACTGTATTTGACAGTCACAGAGCTGTGGATGATAAGTAATTTCCGTGAGGGTTAGTCAATGCAGGCAAGCAGACCTCAGAGACTCAGAAGGTGCAGCATTTTCAGAGGGATGATTACATCGTGTAGATGATGGATGCGTGCTGGGTAGCGAGGAAGACAGGAGGATGTCGAAGCTGCTCAGTGGATAGTGACTTGCAGCCACAGCCACAGCCTCGTTACACACATAGAAGCAGCTTATCTCTTTATCTTGTGGAATGAACAGCAGACAGGGGATTTCGGAAGTCTCGCTCAATTAAGTGAGAATATTCACATTGCTGTGTTTCAGGAGAGAGTCTGTTATGTAAAAACAAGGAAGTGCAGACCATTTATCTGAGCCCAACATTTTTAGAGCACACACAAGTGTCTCTTCACTCTAGAAATGTCAAAATGATGTAGCCTAATGATATTCAGCAAAGCCAGACTCCTCTCACGTTGAAGGGCATTTTGCAACAACTCATCCCGGGCACAGGCAGGAAAATATTCAGGTGTAATTTTTGGAAAGGAGCTGCAGGCATACGCAAACTCTGTTATCCAGATGCAGTGATCTGTATCAAGCCATTGACCCGTACAACATATAGAGCACATTACGTCTGATAATACGGTTCAGTGAGAGGTGGAAAACAACAGTCAGTGAAGTGACTTTGACAAAGATGAATAAAAGAGTAAACAAAAGCTCCACACAGATCTGCAATGTTACCGCATTTCACTGAAAAGCCTTATTTTTATTTAAAAAAAACGACAGAATCTGGAGAGCCATATAGATGGTTTTTGGTTGTGTGATGTCAAAGCGATTTTGAGATACACGCTGTGTCTGTCTTTTTGTTTTACTAAAAAGGTTGTGAGTTTGCAAAGTCACAACAAAATCTGTTATAACGGTATCAGTCTGTTTTTTTTACGTGTTGCAAACAAGGTTGGGAGTTAAAGGGATTGTAAATACGCCAGTGCTTCTAATACAGCTAACATGTAGCATGTCACAAACAAGTTCTAGAGTTACTGTAAACGCAGTTAAAGTCGGACTCTTTTGTCTTGCCTAATGCACCTTATAGTTCAGTGCGCCTTATTTATGACATAAGTTCAAAAATACAGTTTCTTGACAGTAAGCTTTATAACCCAGTGCACCCTATTGTGTTCAATACGGTACGTGTATTAATGTTTGTTCTGGCAAAAGATCAACAATAAAAGGTTTAAAATGGAAATTAACGGAACTAAAACATACAGGAATAAAATCAGAAATAAAATTAAATAATAATAATGAACTAAATCAATCAATCTTGAGGTTGAGTTGATTGATTTTTATAAACACGCTCTTAATCTATTGTGAGCTTTTATTTCTGCAGGTTGTTTTTATGCTTCAATTAAAGCATCTGTTTATTTTTTGTAGTACACAATTTTATAGTGATATAATTACATTGTGGTAATTTTCTCCCGGTGTGTGGCTTCCCGTCTTTCTCTTTCTTTTATGATAGTTTTGTTTCCTAAAATATACATGGTAAAAAACAAAGTTTTGCTCATCTGTATATAATAAACACAGACCTGACCTTGTGTGACGGTCTAACCAACAGTACTGACTCAAGGAAACAGTTGACTCGGGTCAAACTGCAGACAAGGGAAAGTTTTAGAGTAAAACTAAAAGACTCTGAATTCCTGTCAGTGTGGTGTGCAGTCATGTAAACTTTCAGGTAAAGTTCTGGACGATAAAATGGTTTTCTTTGAGGGTTACTCAGAAAGGATTTGTGAAAAGAGTAGTTTAAAACATCCCACCAGTCAGCCCGTCTCTGAAAACAGACAATGTATGCTTGTGGACAAAAACAAATCTTGATGAGGGCAAGATTTGGAATATTTTGCTAAATTGTTGCAACATATAATGCCATGGGAGTTTCTCCATTTCAGCTGAACACCAGGTAAGATCCTGGCTGATATCAGACAATTTGAAGTATGTGAATATTTACTCAGGTCTCCCTGATATAACCTTGACTTAAAAAATCACATGCTCAAATATGATATCATTAGAGAATCACACTGGGGCTTGACTCCAGTCCCAATCACAGGTGCTGTTTCTAAAAGTAAAGACTGCTGGAACCGAATTGTAGAAAATGATGTACTGCAGGAACGCAAGTTTTTTTCGGTTTTCTGCAGGACGTTGCATCTTTACTGCTCACAAATTCTGAGCTCCCATAATGATACCTCTCAGATGTTGTTTCTCCAGCTCTACAGGTAAAATACAAGTGGCCGAGCACAGCAAAGTATGAAACGCTGATGAATCAGCTAATAGACGAGGGACGGGGTTCTCCGGTGGTTCTGATCTTTGCCGATAACATTAGAAACCAAAGACCAAAACTTTAAATTCAAAGACCCTAAAAATGTCTCTTCTTGATTTCATATAGAATAAAAGAGCTAAAAATGAAAGGAAAAGAAACTTATAAGCAGATACAAAACAAGAAAAATTAAAATGTCTTGATTTACAAAACTATGAACACCAAGATCCTTATAAAGGTTGGTTTCTAGGTCGCCTATTTTAAACGTTTAAGACTTCATGTCATTCTTTTGGCATTTATTGTACAATGTAAGCTTTGATTATTAAAATTTATACTGGCACAGTCTAACCTGCATAATAAACACACCAACCTCCCTGACCTTAGTAATTACCTCAGTATGTTTGTGAAGCATATGGTGAGGCATACACAAAGTTAAACATACTTTTTTCCACTGGCAGACCCAGACGTGGTTTCTCTGGGAAGCAGACACCTTGGCAGTAAGTAAGAGTAGTTTATGAGATGTATCTTTATGTCTTGGGAAAGCTCGGAAAGCTCCAGGTGGTTGTCTTATTGTACCCCTTCTCTGTAAGCATTGCCTCGGAGCAGCTGTAATTCTCCGCCTGTTAAGCTTGTAGCACCGATTTAAAGTCCTCACATTTCCCACAGAAGCCACAACAGATAAAAGCGTAGTTTAACTTGTGTTTTTCCAGTTTGATGTGCTGAACATCAACAGGAATTGTGCATTCAAAAAGCATTTTATTCCTGATGTTAACCTGTGTACAAAGTACAAACACAAGATCCTACGAGGGATTTGGTGAAAAATCAATAAAAAGCTAAATTATGTTGAAGCTGTAGGATAGATTTATATAATAACCGAAAAAGGTTAAACATCAAATTGTTTAAAGAATGTTTTTTATAATCAATATGTTTATTTATGTATTAAATAACTGTTTGCTGTAATATTAAAAGTGTAGGAGAACCAATCTACCCTCCAGCCTTTCAAAGAGGCTGAATTGCCTGCAGTTAATTCTCAGGTGTCTTGACAACCTCTAGCAAGACAGAAGCTTAGCCCTAAATGGAGCCGTGCACACAGAATTGCTTCTCGTGACAGCTACTCCTCTGAGACAACAATCCTTACTCTCATACTGAGAACATTCTGGAAACAACAGCGATGGTGAGAGGCAGAGAGAAAACTGGACACAATCTACTAAAAATATCTTCTTACATCACAGCTTTCCATTGCAACAAGGCCGTGACCTTTGTCCTTTCTTTCATAGCTCAAAGTAAAATGGTGCCACCGCTCTTCATAACATGTGTGGAAAATGCTGCTGTTTTCCAAACATGGATAGCAGACCAAAAATGGGTCAAAAGAGGGTGATCCAGAAGCCATTTCTGCTTTGAAAAGCACCAATTTGTCATTCTCTCATGAGTAAGTATAATTAACACACATTCTCGGGAGAGCTGTCCACTTACAATTTATTTAATTGAAGAAGATAACACAAAAGGATAAAATGAGTTATATTGACAAGACTTGACCAAGGGGTTCAACCATAAACTTTTATACAGGCAGACTCATTTTCTGTAGGGCATTCATTAAATGAAATGGCTTTGTGCAATAAAAAAAAGCAAGCTGGAGTCCTCACTCACTGCATTTTGCAGCCTGGCCAATGTACCTTTATGGATATGCATTTATTAGTCTGTGTGTGTGTGCATATGCATCCACTCATGCTAATAAGCCACTTTTGACGTGCGCTCTCACCTTTTTGCCCCGCTTTGATCAAACCTCTGACAAAGCATCACAAAGGTCATGTCTTCTGCAGACAGGCTGCTGAGCTTCTGATCCACTGACTTCATTGGAATGCACACGTGCATATAAGTGCATGCAAATTCAAGCCAACAATTTCCGCCCGTTTCCAGTGGGAGAAAATGAAGCTGACTGACAAATTCAGTCTCACACTCATGAAGCAAATGGAATAGACTTCCACATTTACTAATTCAAAAACAAAAAATAGGAATTTCTTTCTCTAAGATAAATATTTACCTCGGCTGGGGTTTTAGTTACAAGGTCAAAGATAAAACCTAAAACCAGATCAATCTTTTTTTATATGGTACTTTACATATAATTTAGCACAAAGGTGCTGTAAAATCAAATGAAGGAATAAGTAAAGAAGAACAAACCTTAACCCCCCCTCCACACACACACCCAGACACAGACACACACTTCCCACCCCTCGAACCTGTGAAGGTAACATTGAAAATTTAGCTTACTTCAATTGTTTTGATCTTTTGAACTGTAACCTTGGTCATACATGCAATGGTTCTTGGTTTTCATCTAAGAAAAAAATAAGGTTCTTGCAAAAAAGACGAGAGAACTTTTGGCTTGACTGTTAATTTGATAATGGAGTCTGGTCTGTCTGCTATACTGTACCTGGAATATTCCCTGAAGTGCATGTGTGCATTTAGCTCCCAGTGTTCACACTGGACAAGCAGGGAAGGGCTCCTTCTTGTTCTTTCTCTACTGTTTACTAGTGCATGTCCTCCATCTACAATTGGAAGACGCTTGGTGCGAAATGTCAAAACAATGCAAATCTTGCTCCAGGCATTTTTTTTCAAAGCTCTATTCCGACATTTGAAAGACTTGGCATTATGTAATTCCCTCCGGGCACGAACTGAAATTATTGATTTCCCCTCCGTGGTCAACTTTCAAACAGTTGGCACTTCTGCCAATTAAAAGCGACGCCATCCATTAACTCACAGTCAAATCCAAGTCCCTAATTGGTCAAAGTTTGGCCTGGTTTACCTTTCAATGTGCGTTCAGTGGCTGCACATTTTGTACACGGAGCCCGAAAAGAAACTTTGGTAGCTACGCATGAACACAAGTTTTGAATGCGGGAGCCCAAAATGCGCATTTATGCACATTTACATGGACTTTTCATAGGAAGCGGCCCTTTGAATGCACATTGCTGAGGGCGGTGTGGACGCTTTTCAAGTATTGGCTGTATGAAGACTGGACTGAGTGACTCCTTCACCTTCGCGTTCCAAACAGGAAGTACTCACTGGTTCCAAGAACCCAAAATCCCATAGACTTCCATTGAGAAATAAACAGCTGTTACTGAGTCAATATAGTGGTCAGAATAACCGTTCATGCTCTTTTTCCAGTTTACGCTTTCGTGTGGTGGGGATGTGAACTTCTAACAACCTCACTCCTGATGGGCCAGAGTGGTTTTCATAGAAACGATGAGTCAGACCAATTCTGACCAATCACTGATTACTGATGTCATCTGGCTCCAACATAGCGGCATCCATAATAGTGACTGAATAGCGTTCATTTGATTGGAGCCAAATGTAATCCAGTTTTCATTGGTGATCTGTCCAGTTTTCACATACAATCAATAGTTAAACCAAACCTCATCCGGGCTGGGGACTGGCACAGGGGGACCCAGACTCTGGTGTCCTTCTGGCTTCATAGTTAGGCAGCAGCATTTCAAATCTTACACAACAAAGTGGTGTTTTTTTTATTTTTATTTGGCCAACGATCATTTATTTTCTTAAAATATTGGCCACATTTTGTGCTCATTTGAATCCGTTGTTTTAAACAAATCACATGGCAGATTTTTTGTTTTTGTTGAGCCCCTGCAATGAATAAATCATAACCTTTTTTGTTTTTTTTAATTATTGAGTCACATCCATGACTCACAGAGCCGACATTCACGGTTTTTGGACTGAATAAATATGAATAAATAATTATGAAGACAACATTAAATTCCACCCCGAGTAAACAGAAAAAAAACAGATTTTTAGTTGCAGTTTCAGTTGCTGGTTCAAATCCTGAGGGTTTTTGTTGTTATGCCCATTTGGAAATATCTGCTGAGAATTCCAAAATGCAAAATAGCTATGAAGGCATTTTAGGCTCTCCAAACATATCTTGTTCAATGGGACAGAACAGAATGAATAGATGAACCATGAAAAAAAACAACTGGGTTAATTGATAAACAACTGCCCCCCCCCCAATGTTCAGGTTTGTTATCAGTACAGCTTCTTCATGTTGTGGTTACACCTTCACCCCACAGATTGTTTCTCTGTTTCTAAACCATTAATTTGACTCCTTGGATTTTTTAATTAAAATCTCAACAACTATTGAGGAAAGCATGTGTGCAAATGACTGATTGCTATTGGAAGTGCGACGCTCCTGATTACTAATGACAGTCTTGCAATGCTCTGATCTCTTGGAAGTCGGTCTTGTTTATTCTGACAATGACAAATGTTGCAGCAGAACCTGCGTGCGCGCCCCAGTCCATCTCTTTTTGTGGGAGGATGTGCGAAGCAGCTCTGCAGCAAAGCCTCAGCATGGAATCACCACCACCAACACCCTGCTACAATGAATGTTTTTCAGTACAACATACACATAAAATGACATAATGGTGGACACATTTGCAAAAGAAATTAAAAGTTTTGGAGCATAAATATGGGTATGCAGCATATTTGACAATGTATAACTTTAAATCATAAACATTAAATGAACTAAAGCAGCCATAAATAATGTTATCAGTTGAGCTTCAGTCGGGGGATGTAATTGATTTCCCTATCGATACACCCTTCACTCCCTGATGGTTAGACTCATCATCCCACCGCAGTCCCTCATCATCTAACAACTTCCACAGTGACACATGATCAGATGTGCCTGTGTGTGCGCAAACACGCTTGTTTGTATGAGGAAAAAGTGCACACTCAGGATGCCATTATGTTTACTAATGGCAGAATGATGTCAGCGAGGCTTTTTGAGCCACTTAGCTCTGAAACTAGATCAATAGTGTTGCTCCAGGATCATTTACAACACTCCACATCTCATTTTCAGGGTCACACCTTGTTCATGACTCATAGATAAAGGTATATTGTTGCCATGGGCAGCCGTTTTTGGTCAAGCAGCCATACTGATGAACCTGATTAGATAAAATTAGGGTCTACTAGGGGATTGATTTTTGAGTTATTGTGATTGAGATCGTCAGCTGAAGTGAGTTGACAGAGAGAAACTGCAGGCTTTACTGCAAGCAAAGGTGCTTGATGAGTTTATGTTGATCACAAGGTAGAACATTTAACATTATTTAGGACCTATTTAATTGAATTATATGAAATAAATTGAAAAAAGTGAAACATAATTCAAAAACACTTGGAATCAACAGATGCAAATCAGCGAAGAGCATGGAGGTCCAATCCTACTCTTTTGCTGGGTTTCCTCTAGATTAAACTGTGCATACTCCCATTTTTCTAATAGAAAAATAAGACATTTTTAAAATATTTGAATATATTACTTTATGAAGTACGTTGCTTCAACAGCTTTTTGTCTGTTTGAAAGTCAAACAGAGAACTGATGTAAAATCATCATAATGATGCATCCTTAATTTGAAACCTCTGCCACACACCATCTGAACCCCCCCACCGCACCACTGCTTTGCCTCTGTGCCCCCCCCCCTCGGTCACAGATGAGCGAAGAATACAAATATCTGCAGTCCCTGAAAACCCGGGCACTACTCCGCCTCCTCCTCGTGGCTCCCACATCGCCCCCAACCACCGCCTGCCTCCCTCCAAGGACAGCCAAAGACATTCTCCGAACGAGATAAAACTGATTTTAGACGACGCCACACGGCAGGGCTCACAGGAACACCTCCGGGTGTTTCTGCTGCTTGGAGCTGCATTGGGATTGAGACTTTAAAAGCACGTTTCTGACTTGCAAGCATGGGAAAAGCAATTCCCATCCGTCTTCATCAGTGACATGGAGAGTTTGCAAAATGCCAAGAATGCAGTATTTCTACTGTGAACCCCGAACCAGGAGGTCAAGACGTGAATGAGACGAGTGCAGATAGCATGTGACACGTGTTTCGTGTGGCTTTCTTCTATATTTCCTCTTTCACATGGTCGCTTAGTGAACTGAAGCAACAAACAAATACATTTTATGCCTGTAGTGCATGACAGCATAAAAACAAAAAACCAAACCTATCTAAATAACCTTTCTAAATGTGATTGAAATTTAGAACAAAAAAGAGGCAGGTGCACTATTACAGCCTGGTGATTCATTTTCATTCAGTCCTTGAAACCATGTGGCTCCTCTGACCATCATCTGGGAAGTTTTTCTGCTCTGCAAGGTCAAAGCAGACAAAGGTGATTAAAAAGCAGAATAGAATGTCACACTTGATAGATACAGAGCTTTTTGGAGAAAATAGGACCAGGAGCAGGAGGCAGAGTGGACAGCAAGCTGGCAAAGACACAAAAAATAACCAGAAAAGGAGGAAAAAGGTCTGATATGGTTTTTGTGTGTGTACACGAGTCTGATAGAACGTATCAGCTGCATTTCCAGAGGACTGTGTGTTCTGCAGAAGGGCTTTAGGGGGAAAAATAGACCTTGTGTGGATGTAGGTGTTCATGGCTCACCCAATTTCAGGTGTAATTACCCAGACAGAGAATGAGAGTTAAGTGAACTCGACAGATTCACTATGGGTCTCTTTTCCTATTTACTCCCTGTTCCCTCCTTTTCTGTACAAGACCAGACGGAAGTGATTTACGACAAAAAAGCAGCTGCAGGCTTACTATGTGCAAGAAATCTGATAAAATATGACATAAAAGCACAGCCCTCGTTAAAGGGCATTGCACACTCTAAGACAATTCATATTCTAATAATGAGAAGAACTTGCTTCGTTTTTTCAGTAAGCCCTGTCTGCTTTGGTGGGAAGGGGAGCGGCTGCAATCTGCAATCCTTAAAGGATCTTTATGTCTACCGAAGCCTTACACAAGCATGAACATTGGGACTTAAAGGAGTCCCCTTTGACGGAGATCTGGGCTCTCATTTAAGTGCTTTCTCTTTCACAGTCACCCTTATCAGTCCAGAGAGAAAGAAAGAGTCCTCATCCCTTTGCCTTTTCAGACTCTTTACAAAGTCATCACATGTTGAGCTGTCTCAACAAACTTAAGGGCAAACATGAATGAAATGTACATGTACAGACTGCATTTATCAGTTTGTCTGACGTTAAGTGGTCATTTCTTTTTACATTTATGCACTGTTTCTATAGAAAGTACCTGTTTTGACCATTTACTATTGTCAAGTTTAGTCTGTTTAACAAATACTTTTTTATCTATTTATTAAAAATTGATATATGATCTCCCTTTGCCAATTTTACTGTAAATTCATACGTACTTGTGTTGGTATTTATTGCAAAGAGCTGCTGGAAAATAATTTTGTTATGCATTGCATAATGACCATAAAGATTCTTATCTTGTACTTACTGCACTGTACTCTCCATGGTTCGCCTGCTCTTCTGTTATAAATGGTGTTTGGTACTTTTTTTTATCAGTTTAGGGGAAAATTTCAACTAATAAAACTTGAAAAGAAAACCCATAAAAGTACGTCTGGTCAACTCAAATATACGGTGGCTGAGAGGTGCAAGAAGCGTTTACATTTAAGATACAAGAACAACAAATCCCAGTACAAATGAACAAATAATGAAACACAACAAACACAACAGCAAATCACAGAACACAAAAGCAAATCTCAAAAAAACGACAGCAAATCACCAAACAAATCACAGAGTTCTGAATCACAAAAGGAGATCCCGGTGCAAATGACCAAATCCAGAAACACAACAACGAAAGTGGAGACATGGCTTCTAACAGAGAAGGGGCCGTAATATAAAACTAATCCTGTATTATTTTTAAAAGTCATTTATTACTGTTTATGTGGACATTATAAATACATGCAACAGTCCAAAAGCATTTTTTTTTATTTTGTCACCACAATAAAAATTACAACAATGTTTATCAAGGTAAACATTTTTGCTTCACTTCCGGTATTAAGAGTATTCGCCTTCTGTTAAGCAGCCGGCCGGCATCTGCAAAACACGACGGCAGAAGATGGAGAGAAAAATTAATGGAAGGGAGCAGCAGCTAACGGAACGGGAATACTCTCACTACCGGAAGTGATGCAAAACCTTGACCTTGCTAAACATTGTAGTAATTTTTATTGTAGTAATACAGTTTTAAAAAAAATACTTTTGGACTTTTTCATATATTTATAATGTCCAAATAAAGAAAACTACGGAGCCCGTGTCGTAGAAAACAGTAATAAATAACTTTACAAAATCATACATGATTGGTTTTATATTACTCCCCTTTTCCATTAGAAGCCGTGTCTCCACTTTCGTTGTTGTGTTACTGGATTTGGCCATTTGTAACAGGGTTGTTTTTTGTAATCATGTATTTGATACTTTGCCCCTGGATTTGCTGTTGAGTTTCAGTATTTGTTCATTTCTACTGGGATTTGTCTTTGTTGTATCTTAAATGTAAACATGTCTTGCACTTCTCGGCCACGTACAATTGCCCAAAAAACACACGCATCCTTCCATTAGACTTATCATGTGTAACGACTGCTGCAAGCCTACAACAACCTCCATTATCTTCTGCAACAGTGTTGTGTCCCAGAAGCTTGCATTCTCTTTCTTTTGGCTTGATGCAGCTGAATGCAGCCTTCTATATGTTCCTCTTTCATCTTTAATGTGACAAAATGCTACAGACCAAGCAACACACCATCGCTTTGATTTCCTTCACATTTTGTTCAGAGTCACAGACAAAGAACTCAGATTATTTAGAAAGTATCTATTCAGAACCAACCTTATTTCAATGTACGGTATAGAAAAGCTGGAGAAAAACTGAAACTGGACACTCCAAAAAAAACAATTAAAACAGGAGGAGATATAGGAGACCATTACATTAAATTGGATTTAAATAAATGGATTTTTATAACTATAACTTATGGCCTATTTAAGTGACTAAAAAGAAAATCCAAATAATTTTTGATGTTGTCCCCTGCTTTGACTAAAGAGAGAAAAGTTTCCCTTTAATTGGAAGAATCATCCAGCAGAACTTGACTCAGACAAAACTGCTTATATCAGAAAGGACCGGAATGAGATGAAAATAAAAATAATTCTGAGCCTTAAAAACTGGAATGGAAAAGTAAGTCAGACAACATTTTGACTGAAGATATCAATGCAATATGATACAAAAAGAAACAGGCATGCCATAAGAGTATAAATGTGGAGGAGTAATCTAGTAATTGATTATGCTGTGAAGAAAAGACAATAGACTTGGACAAGTTGTATGACAAAGTGCAGATAATTAGCCTTACTCTTAATAAGATACAGTGACTGAAAATTTTAGAAAAATGTATTATTTAGATGGAGTTTTAATTAAACTGATGCATATTTTGTTTTACATTTTAAACACAGGCGGCGCATTTCGTCTTTGTTTTATGTAAACCATGAATATATTTGATAAATATGTGACATAGACAGTCTGCATGGAAAACTAATTCTTTAAATATTAAAAGATAAAACAGTAGTCATTTTTAACTTGTGCTAATTACCTGCAGGGGCAGATAACCTTTAACATTTTCAAACTAATGAAGCCTGAAGAGTCTACAGTACAGATGAGGCTGTTAAACTTTGAAATCTGACTTCAATGAAAACCAAATCATGTGAAAAGATCCAGGAAAAAAATTAAATCTCTCTTTTAAATGTTAGTTTTTTAATCCTATTTGAACCAAACTTATTCCCACAAATGAGTTATTTAAACTTTATTTTTACATTAAGTGTTAATGAGACAGAAAGTTTCACTGATGCCCAGAAAAATAACTCTGTACACACAAAAGTATCGATATAGAACCAATTTGTGGAAATATTGACTTCATTTCAAGGTCAAAAAAGTCATTTTTGCCGTTGTTTTGTGGCTATAAATCAACTCAGTCTCAGTTGTATGTATTCCACAACATGGCACTCTGAAATATTTCTGTGTATACAATATGCACTTGTATATTACACATACACATCTGACTGACTGAGACTGCGTTGCCATAAAGAATGAAAACACCTAAATTGAGATTTTAAGCTCTGTTTTGTTTTTCTTGCAGTTCTAATGCGTTCTAAATTACGTTTAAAAATTGGATTTGTAGAAATCGATGCGATAACAAGGTGTTGGGGTAAAATTCAGTGTCTTGCGTTTTACCCTAAAATTCTATACTCATCTGTCAAACTTCAACAGCTCACCCTGTTGCTTCATCTGTTTGTGCTTTACTTTAATACCACAAAGCAGTCATGGACTTTAAGCATTGTGGATAAAACGTGTCAAATAAAGCTGGATAATTTTAGGAAGGAAGGTAAAGATGGCAGGAATTTTGCTTCAGAACATTTACGACCAGTTTAATCACATCTTTACTGTACCCGAAAGAACCTTAGGTGTGGTTCTGATGTGCATTACTGAAGGCAAGCTTCAGGCTTGTTCACTTGATCTGTTACTGAAAAGGAGGCTGTGTGGATGGATGGCTCTCAAATAGTTGAATCAAGGAGCTTATTGTAGTTGGATGTGTGGTATCTTTTTGCCTAACAATTACCAAACAAGATGTAAATGTGGTAAAAGCAGACATCTTTCATAGCTTGGCCTTCTGCACAGACACCACTCTTCTCTCCCTTTGCTGCTTCTTTTCCAACATCTACATGTGTGCCCTGTCCTTGAACAGCATGTAGCTTAACGTTTCTACCAGTGTGTATGGATTTTGTTAAATACAAATTTAGAACATAAGCTGCTCTTCAACTCTGTTTTCTTTTCCCAAAATAACAATAAAATTACTGAATTAAAAAAAAAACTCACCAAAGACAGAACCCGTGTTTCAGAAATCTCAAAGATAAAGAGTTTTGTTTTTAAGATAAAAAAATAAAAAAGAATAACAAATATTTGAACCTTTATGTGTTTGTTTTTAGACCATAGCATGCAAGTGTTGGTATCATTTTCTTGTTTTTAATTATAGGAGCATGTCTTTTCAGATGGATTATGAGCAAAGATCCACCCTTGGGCAAGGTGGTGGGGCTGGTGGGTTGGGTTTGGAATAATAATCTTAGAAATTGCTGAAGGGAAGGAGCAACTTCCAAGCTTTAGAGTAGCAACACATGAGCACAATTATCAAAAATGTTCAACAGAACAACCAACATGCTGCTCTTCCCTGATTATGGATGTGTAGGGAAGTTTTCTGTGGCTGAATACCAGTAATTTGCCGATTGTTTTCGGCTTGCTGATAATAATAAAAATAATAATGGATTAGATTTATCTGCGCCTTCCCAGATGCTCAAGCACTTACAATGTGTCCATTATTCATTCACTCCCTATGTATACTTGGTGATCGTAGAGGGGTGGCTGCCAGTTCGCGGCATGACCATCACCGGGACATTTGTGCGCATTTATACACCAGCGGAGGCGCACTGGAAGCAGGGAGGGGGAAGTGGACACGACAGTTGACTAGGGAGGGCGGGGATTGAACCGCTGACCCTTCGATGATTGGACGACCTGCTCAACCTCCTTAGCCACTGCCGCCGATCCCATTTTTCGCATTGCAAGAAACTGTTTAGTCATGTAAGAGCTATTTGATAAATAAAGAGAATCCATATTTCTGTCACTTTGTTGTGTTTTCGTTGTGTCTGCCACAGGTTAGTTAGCATGATACTCAGAAAACCTGCCAACCTAAAGCAAATCCAATTGCAATGTAAAAAGATTAGTCAATTTTTTTAAATTTCACAATTTTTTATTTCATGTCAGTGGTTCTCAGAAAGCACAAAGATAGAAATGCATACATCTGTTGCAGTGTTGCCAGAATTGTATGGCTGCCATTACCTCCCCTCTGTGTGTCTCTAACACCACCTCTAAAGGCTCAAAGACACATATATATATATATATTCAGACTCACAGATGTGTCAGTGTCAGCAGAACGCACTTTTATAATCAATTTGGACCTGAGGGTGGAGTGGGTTGATGTTCCTCACAGCAAAGTAAATCCCGCAGTGACTGTTGCTCTTACAGTGCAAGCAGGGCAATCAATTTCCCCAGTCTGACCACAGGAGAGCTGAGTGTTGTGAAAGATATGAGATGAGCCCAAGATCAGGGACTCTGAAACTGTTTTCCCATATTCCCTCTGAGTGGGGCTCACTTTGTAATACACATCTCGGCACAGATTTCTGCTTTGACTTCACGCCCCGCTTCTGCCCTGGAGAAAACACTCAGAGAGCTCTCAGATCCACAGATTGTCTGAAACTTTTTTTTTTTCTTTTCATGAGTACTTTTTCCAGTTGAGAAAATGTTCATTTTTCCAAAGTATAAAAAGCAGATTCTTTATGAAGTTTTATGAGGGGCTGAATGGGAAGGCAAAATATTCAACAAAGGATTTTACTGCTTAAAGGAGCGCTTAAACCAGAGTCAAGTTGGATGATTCCGTGAGTGTTCTCTTTATGATGTGTTTTGGATGGTAAAAAGGTTGATTATAAACTGCCGTCATACTGCGATCGTCTCAGTGGCAACATCACTTGACTTGATTTATCTGGGGAGGGCAGTTGCTGTGCATTACTCCAAGATAATCATGGCAACGATCCATGCTCAAGGGTTTTATCATTATTGATGCTTCTGTAAAGCCACATACATTATTCAAATGAGGAGGAGTAGAGGGGCACAGAAGCTCATGTTTTTGCTTGGAACTGAGTCAAAAAAAAAATTAAAGTGGTGGGACGCTAACTTCAGGTGACTTGCAGCCCTGAAAGGCCATCAAGTGTTAGAGTGAGTTTATCTCTTCACCAGCGGCCGAATTCATGGCCAGCACATTCTTTAAAGTCCCACTCTGATCATCTTTTGATCTATTTCAAGACATTTCTGTCAGACAACGGGCAGACGGCTAGTAACAAATGCAGCAGGTTTATTAGCTCAGCTGAGGGTCCACAAAGCTAAATCAGGGTCAGACAGGCACGGGTCAATAACGAGCATGGAAGCATCAGAAAAGAAACGGAAGTAATCAGGATCCAGGCGAGATTCGGGGCAGGCGGCAGGCAAACAGAGCCATAGACAAAGAAGGGTCAGGAAATCAAAAGATCAAATCAGGATATAATGCTTGGTAATGCAGGCAGAGCGGCACAAAGAGTGCAGCTCAGTGCAGTGCTGAAATGTTCTGTGAGTAATTGCAAATGAAAGTCAGGTGTGTGGCATCCAGAAACTGTGCGCCTGGGTTGCTGGGAGATGAAGTGCACTCAAAACACTGGAGATGGTTCCTGCTGGTGACCACAGGGTTTGACAGAGCTTTGGATTCTGACAGTTTCCATCATTATTTATAACAGTGCTGTTTTTAGGCAAAAAAAAAAAAAAGGGTCACTTTTTAGGACATAGTTTCTGCAAAGTTCATTAGAAATTCACCTGAGCTGTTTACAGCCCCTCACAGCCCCATATTCGTTAGCAGTACAACAAAAATGACGAGCAATAGTGGAGCTATCCAGCTGTACAGTCCTAAGCCAGATGCCAACTTGGACGAGGAAAATGAAGACGTACATGGATCTAGTCGTCTACAAGTGGATTCATCAGATCGGAGCGCGGGCTTGTGGCCAGCCCAGCGTATTTTCTGTCACAAAAAAGCTTTTTTTTTCAAACGTCTCTTTTTTGTCTGCTCCTGATTCACAATTATTTGAATAAGGAAATATCAAAGACACACTTTTGATCTTAATTTTCTTCATATATGTTCGCCATCAACAGTGAAATGACACAAGAACTTGTTAAAAAAGCATAGCTGTGGTGCGACCTCTGATCGGGAGGTCACATGTTAGTTTCCTGCCTTGCCTGCCCATGTGTCAAAGTGTCATTGGACAAGACACTGTAATCCCACAGTTCTCCTGGTGGTTATAGATTGGCGCCAAGTTTTGGCGAAGCCACCATCAGTGTGTTTATGTATGTGTGTATTGGTGAATAGGACTGTAAAGCACTTTAGGCCCTCTAAGAAGGTAGGAAAATATACACCATTTACCAAAAACACAATGCAATTTTCATCAGAGTGGGTCTTCATTATAACCTGTTGGTCACTTATACTGGTTGTCACTAAGTTAGTTGTTGCTCACCTTTCAGCATATCCCTTCACGGATTTGAATCAGCTTTCACTGATTCGCACAGGTGGTTTGGCAGAGAATATTATGCTTCTTGACGCAACCCTGTATTTCATTTGAGCTAAGGACCCACAATGGGGGACCCAGACTTGGATCCAGTTGGCTACATAGTTAGGCAGTAGCGCAAAGGGTCTTGCGCAAGGACCCACTCTGGGTGACGCTCACATGGGGAACCCTGATTTCTCATGTGAGTCCTGAGCTTAATCAACTGAGCTATCTAGCCCCAGATAGTTACAGCCTTTTAGCCCAAATGGAATAATTTGGACTGAATCTAATCAAATGAATCCTAGTTCATTTTAATATATGCTCTGGATTGATGTTCTCCTTGCATTTTCCAATGTATAGCTCCTTTGGATGACCTTGGTTGCAGATTGAAGCTAAATGTATTCAAATCAAGATGATGCTTGGAACTTAATCTGGAAAATTTTGAAACTCAGTCAGTTAACTCAAAGCCTTTAAAACTGTGAAACAAAGAGCATCATGCAGCGTTCTGAAGATAATCAATCATTATTATAGGCTCTGGATTTTGTTACTTGAAAAGAATCTATCTGATCGGAACCGGATTACAAAAACTATGTAAAACTGTAAAATGAATGAACTCAGTAGGGGTGGGATTCTTCCTACTCCTTTTCAAGCAATAAATCAAGCTCTACTTAGTTAATGATCACTGTTTTTAATTAAGCAAATGTGATTTAAGTGTCTTTATATTTTTTTCCCTGTTTTTTTTATCTATGCATTTTATCATTTCTGTAATGAGTTTGATACATATGGGTAAATGTGTTATTGCTTTGACTACAATGCTTGAAATAAATCAACAAATCAAATCAAATCAAATCAAATGAATAATAGCATGTTAATAAATGTTCCCTTTGACATGAATCTGACATAGTCAAAAAACATATTGGTAATTGAACTGTTTAAAGTTTTTTTCTTTTTCTTTGAAAGGCTCCCTTTGGCCTCATTTCCCAATAAATTTAAATACGGTATGTTAAAGTGAGCATGTGTGTGTCTTTAACTTTGTCGACAAAGTGAGTGAGAGGTGGAGCTGGCTCCAGTGGACAACTCAATGCAGCTGCAATTATAGATATAAAGGCAGGGCGTGGTCAAAAGCTGCCGCCTCTCTAAGCTGTTTCAAATTATTGATTGAAAATTGGTAAAACGTCTATCTATTAATAGAACAAAATGAATAAATTACATGTAATACCACCCATATTTATCTCTTTCTAACAACCATCTCTCCTTTTTTTTTTTTTTTACTTAGTAAGGCATGGTGCAATTCAATTATTGAAACTGCATTACTGATGAAAATGCTGCGGTTGTTAAGGAGATATGATGAGTAGAAGACGGGAGAAGTCGTGCACTTTATCTTGTTAGCTTGTCAAAAATCTCTCCCCTCGACATCGTTGTGCCTTCAAAAGGGATCACCTTCACCTTGGCCCATGGCTGGATGGGATCATGTTTCAGAGCAGCTCACTAATTAACTGCAGAGTTACAGGATCAGCCTGGATAACCTTTCACTGAGTCCTTAATTTATTTCTTTATCTTGGAGTAGGACAATAGGATCCCAAAGGAAGATTTAAGTGCAATGATTAAGTGTGGTTATTTTAACTTTAATTTAACAAAAAACAGAGTGTAATCCCTGGAATGATTTGATCAACTGGAAAATTCCCTTAACATCCTCTGGTTTGGTGTTTCATTTCACCTTCAGGTTGATGCTATCCTTGCCTTATGCATTAATAAAAATTTAAGAGAAGAAAAAACGTGTGGGACATCTTCTGAAAACATCATAATTCATCGAAAAAAGACAGGCGAAATTGTGCAACGTCTAACCCTTTCAATCAAGTAATGCACTTTAACAGGACATGACAGCTTGATATAAATTCATCAGTCATTTATATTCCATCCAGGTTCATTGGCAATCTAATAAATGTGATTCCTTGAAGCTGCCGGCAGCTTTAAAAGTGGGAGCATCAGGTTTTTAATCTGTCCTAAAAGCCCCATTAAAACCCATGAACTGGTCAGCAGGATAAAGAAAGGAGAAGGGCATTAGTGCCTTTCCACCTTCAAGAACACGCTCCCTCTCACAAGTGAGTGGTTTAGCCCCAGCAGGAGAAACCTAAAGATGGTTTGATCCTGACAGACTACAGTGAGGGACACTGATGGACGTGTTACAAAAAAACCTGATCACAAGTTCCAAATCTTCTTGAAAACAAAGCTCCTGCTTCTTATTGAATCAGAATCAGAATACTTTGTTTATCCCAGGGGGAACTTGCTTTTACAGCAGAGCTCCTGACACAGAGTTTCTGCTATTCTTTTCATTTGCATCTTTTAAATCAAATTTCAAACTGCATTAAAAATCTCAAAAGCATATTTTTGTTCCCACTCCGATAATTTTTAATCCATTTTTAAAGCATTTCCAGTGATCTTTTGACAATAATGATGCTGTTATTAGGGAAGACAAAAAGCTGTATCTTTTTCTAGGGCACATTTTCTGCAGAGCAGCTAGAACTGATCAGAAATACACTTCTGAGTTGTGGGCGGGACTGTCGGCGTGGAGCAGCCTGACTCCCCTTCCCGTCACCCATCTGTCTACATGCTGTCTCGGTGGCTTACAGCCCCCCCACACACGCAACCTGACATTACTGGTATAATAAAAATGGCGAGAGATATTGGAGCCATCCAGCTGTACAGTTTTGAGCCAGATGAGGAAAACAAAGACGTACATGGATTCTAGTGCATCAGAATGGAACGGAGCAGGGAGCGTGCGATCGCAGCCTCTACGTCACACCTAAACCTTTACAGCATTTATTTCATCTGCTCCTGATTCACAATGATTTGAATAAAGAAATACTCGGAAATGCAATTTTAAGCTTTTTGTCCTTTCTCATCAGAAGAATCTCACAAGAACATGTTAAAAACACCAAAAACACTGTTTTCATCAATGGATCATGACATTGATACATTGGATACATTTCAGAGAAAAGAGCACATTTGGGACTCAGCATTCTTAGGTTTGGCACCTAAAGCACAACTTCCTTTAACTCCGTTTATACTGCTTATTTCAATCAGATCAAACAGAAAAAAAGTTAAAAAAGCAATAAAAACAGTGATAGTAATATTGACGGGTGAACATCTGTAAACCATGTTTAACCATGTAGAAGATGTAAAATCTGTAAATCAGTAGCTATTGCACTCCCTTTTATTTTCTTTATTCCTAAGAAAAAAACATTTCAAATGTACTAAACCTTACAAGAACTGAGTAATCTGATTTACACATCAGTCTGAGAATATCAAATAATCCTATTTTAAAATCTGTTTCATCCTGTTTAATATAATGAAGGGTTGGACAGGCACTTTATCCATCCATCATAGAAGCAGCACAGAGTGAGGAGGAAAACATTTAATGGAGCCTGAAGAAACAGGCGAGAGCCAAAGAATGGCTCCTGTCAGATCAATGATCCCTGGGGCTTTAATGGTCAAAGAACTCTTTTACTGTCGGAGGAAAAATGGGCATAAAGTTGAAAAAGTAAAATTCAGGTTGTTAAAGTACATTGATCAGAAAAAAGAGCAAAAAGAATTATCCTGACAAATCAAATGCAATTGATTATTAGCTGTGTTTCTACTTGAAAGTACCTTTTCAGAGTAAACAAATACCATATACTTCACTAACTAAGTTTTAAGCTCCTTCATAAATGTGAAGAAATGCTTTACACAGAAAAAACATCATTCCCATCTTTAAACTCTTCACGGATTCTGCAATATTTTAGCTGAGAAAGAGGGTCTAAGGGCAGGGATGCTTTAGTCTGTTTAATTTAGTCTGTTCAGTTTAGTTTGGTAATCAGCTATTGTATTTTATGTTTTCTACAATTAGTGGCGCCTATTGAGACAACGCGGTTGAGATATCGGGCTATAGTGGGGCAAAAAGTATTTTGTCAACCACAATTAAAAAAATGCATACCCCCCCCCCCCCATACACACACACAAAATATCCTGTTCTGTTCATACTACAACAAAGCCGTCAGCGTAAATGTTGGATTCTTTGCAGTCTGAATCTAAAACATCTTTTATTTTTTAAGATCTCAACTGATTACTGCATCAAATGAAATAGCTTTTTAAAAGCCTGCTGTTTGAGCAAACAGGGAAATTAATTATGAAATTAATTATTCCACAATACAGATAGCTGGGAGATAAACAGTATGATAATGATTAAACTGCTTAATTATTTTGCCTATTAAGATGGATGACAAACGACAGTGGGCAATTATGATGATTAGTTTGGTGCTTTATTGTTCTTGCACAACCAGAAGTAACGTCGTTGTCCTGAAAAACGTTTATTCCATCTGTAGGAGCTGTTTGCCTCGCAGAGCCAAAAGGTTTAGTGTGATTAGCATGACCTGTCCACCCTGATAGTGGTGGATGAAGAAAATGAGACACTCTCGGATCTGAAACACAAGGAAGCTTTTTAAGGTAATCACGGCGGCTTCCTTAAAATACTGCAACGTTTTTTAGGTCAATGAAAATTGCTTTTGTTCAGGTTTTTGCAGTTGGTGTGACATGTCATAGGACCTGCCGTGAACTTTTGCCTTTAAAAAATCCCCAGTTTTAGGTGTTTTTCCTTCAAACCTATTCTTTTTAGCTGTGCCTGGTCCGCCCTACCTCTCTGAGCTGCTACAGCTGCATTCCCCTACCCGCTCGCTTAGATCAGCTGACCAGCTGCTCCTAGATGTGCCATGCGCTGATGATGGTGCTGGACACAGATTATAATAATAATAACTATTAAAACATTTTCCCAAATGTTTTCGCTTTTAAGTTGCACTTTAGGAGTTGTAAAATTGTGCACATTCAAAATAAACGGAATTTAACTGAGTGATTTAAAGTCCACCTATGATGACTTAAAAAAATGTGCAGTGGTATTTTAATTATGATTATGGCATTTTAACCAAAATTGCTAAATGTCTTAAAAATCTATATTACATGTTTATCTAAAGGCTCTGTTTCCAAAATCTCCTCTACGTGGGGATGGGCGTTGGTGCTGACATCAGTAGCCCCGCCCTTGATCCCCCCTTTCTGATGATGAAAGCTGCGTCTTGAGTGAAGAGCTTGACACAAGGGGGGCACAAACGACAACGACTGACAGGCTCTATTCTCTAAAGTTTATCTTTAGCAAAAAGGAAACGCTGAAAAGTGACATATTTCTGGTTCCAAATCGAGACTTTTTGAACGTTGTGTAGATGGACAAAACAAATGTGTGAACCAGACCCTGCTGTTTAACAAAATTGCTTACGAAAAAGAACTTTGATAAAAAACTGCCTTTGAATGACAATATAGTCTAGACTACATTGCAGCAGCAAGCAGCACTGGCTGTGGCTCAGAACGGATTTGATGCACATGCAGGTTATTGAATCCACTTGCTCAGCAAATAAAATGAAATGCCAGGAAAGAAAGTGACTATTTGCACGTAGGTTTCAAAAGACATGCGGCGGCCAGTGCTGAACTGTTTTCTTGGTTGCACTGACCCAGAGGAAGCGTTAAGGTTAGGATAACGTGTTACGGTTAGGGTTAATGACCTAACTGGTTCCTGAGCCCTCCGGGTGATGGATCAAATGCGGAGAACATGTTTCATGCACCTAGGAGCATGACAGCTAACAGCTCACTCCGTTCGGTGAAAAGTTTAATTTTAAATATGTGCAGCCAACAACAACAAAATCCAGCCTTGGACACACTTAAAATGCGTACAGGCAATGCAGCGATGAGCCATCTTCTCTTCTCTCGCTCCTGAGCTTGGGCACACTGGACGGGGTAGATCAGGGAACTTGAGCAGGCGCTCTTGGGCCATTCTAACATCACAACGGCTCATTAATTTAAACCGAGCGTCTTTGCTTCACTCCTTGACATTTCTTTTTGCGTTTCTAGAAATTACTTTTGGTTTTTTGAAACATTTAGATTATTTGAAATTATGTTTTAGTTTTAGGAATTTTGATTTTTACAATTTATAGTTGTTTTATATTATTAGTTTTTTTTAATTGTAGTTGTAATCTTTAATGTGTCTTTGCGTTCAAAGATTTGTTGGTGATTTGTACTTCAGTACATTCTTCCTTGTATTGTATATCTGTGCATAAGAATTCAGAATTGAATCTGCTTTTAATAATAATAATAATTGGTACTTTATTGATCCCACAATGGGGAAATTCTTCTCCGCATTTGACCCATCCCCTGGGGGAGCGGTGAGCTGCAGCCTAACTGCGCTCGGGAGGCAGTAGCGCTAAGGGCCTTACCTAAGGACCCTCACTGGGTGATTGCTCAATTGATATGGTAATTGACTCAGTACCATTGTTTATTCCCCTCCGGGAATCGAACCCTGGATTCCTGCGTGGTAGCCGCTCACCTTACCAACCGAGCGCTGGGTGGCTCGGTTGTATTGTATTGTATTGTATTGTAAAATATTCATTTTTATTACTGATGTTTGATTTAGAAAACCTACTTTTAGTAGGAAAATAAAGAAAAGACATTTTCATCCCATTGATCTTAAAATTCTGTTGAGATTGATGAGAATATCCTGTCATTTCAGTGCGATTCATGGATCTTTTGAGCATGTCGTTTTGTCATCCACCGCCATATAATCCTTTTTTTCTTCCCAGAGTTTGTGCGGAAAGTGAATTAATCACGTTCTCTGAAGGCTGAGGCTCAAGCCTTTTTCAGAAATGAGGTCTGACTTGGTCTTCGGTTTAATGGCATAAGTATTCCCGTGTTTTGTCCTCTTCTAGTCACATCGGGGAAAATGATGCTTCTGCCCTCTTGATCCTGTAACTGCTGTCCGATCTCCGCCCTGCCAGCTATCCCTTCAGCAGGAAATTAAATCACTTAATGGACAGAGGAAACATTATGACTATAATCAAACCTGGAAAGAGATTAGTGTGTCACCAATCACCACTTTCCTGTTCATCCTCTCCGTGAAAAACCTTTTACTCTACCTGCTGTGTCAGCTGTCTGTTATTTCTCAAAAGATCTGTAGTCTCTGGTGTTTGATGACCTTCATGTAAATGAAAGTTCACGACTGAATCGCCTCATTCCATTAAGAGAAATCTCAAATGATAGAACCATCAACAAAGAAAAATAACTGAATCAAAAGTCCATTTTACTGCGATCACTCAGAAATCCGTCCACGCACTCGCTGAGCCCCAAATGTCCGTTCGGTGAAAACCTAAACGCGTCCTGCTGAGCTACAGACTCTGCTGCAGTGGATCAAGTTCAGCCTTTGACTGAGGTCAAAGTTCCCGAGAGCAGAGGCTTAGCTGAGCTCTGCTCACCGCAGCTCCAGTTTCAGGGGAAATGAACAGACCAACCTCGAGAGCAACCTCGAGGTGATGGGGAGTACTCGGCCACTGCCGCTGAAAAGATGGGGATTTTTTTCTCTAGCTAAATAAGGGCTGCTTTCTGACATATACCGGTGGGCATTGTTAGAATGAGTAAACAAGATTTTACCACAGAACTGATTCGAGATTTAGTAATAGAATACACTGATTTTATTTACAAGTTTGTGCAATATATTAAAGACCTCATAGTGTCTTACCAACCAAACAGAACACTTCACTCACATAAATGCAGGACTGCTTGTGGCTTCCAGAATTTGTAAAAGTGCAGTTGGAGGTAGAGCCTTCAGTCACCAAGCCCGTATTATGGAATAAGCTCCCAGCTCATGCGGGAGAGGTCGACACAGTTTCTACATTCAAAGTTAGGCTTATAAGTCTTTGGACAGGATTGCCAGACTAGCGAGTTCTCAGAGAATATTTAACTTACTATTAACAGGACGGAAAACGGATTTATAGAAAATTAAGCTCAAATTTGCAATTCCAAGTTTTTCTCTTTTCAAATAATTGTAAATCAGGAACAGACTCAAAAATGTGGATTGAAAAAAGTTTGTATCAGTGACGTAGAAGCTCTACAGCAAGCTCGAAAAGATCAAAAGATGATCAGAGTGGGACTTCAAGGGACTAAAAGTCAGGACAGGCGGTCTTGTTACGATATAAGAAGGGCTTCCCACAGCCTCTTCACTGATGGAGAGTTGGATAAAAAGCAGATGACGACTCTAGTTAGAGCTTCTCGTTCTAAATTTTTCTTTCACTTTGATAAATTGTTATCTTATGTGTAGGAATGAACAAAATTGTATCCCATTTCTATCACTTGGGCTCTCAATTTCTTTCTATAATGAATGCCTCTCAGTGTGCGTCACTTCTGGAATTCATTTAGATGTGCAACAAATGGGTTTTCTTCAAACTTTTAGCTCAAAGTTACGTTTTATTTGTGTTGATTCATTTCTAAAACTGGAGGGAAATCAGGAAATTGTTAAAAAAAAAAAAGAAAAACTGTGCAAAGGCCTAAAAGCGATTTTCTTGTTTAATTTTCTCAGCTAGATCATAATCCTCTTTATCGAGATGTAAATCTCTGTCTGGAAGTCCACTCTCTCCATGTTTAGCAAACCATAGAATTTTTTTGTCTTTAATAAGGCAGAAAGTGTAGAACTGTCTGTCCCCACCATGGTGACACAGTGATACATTAGCAATAAATGATGAAGAAATCCATCAGAGGAGACTTTGCATATAGATAGCCTACTTAAGCCGTAAGCGACTATTAACATAACTTGCAGGGGAAGGTGGATAATTAGAGAAGCTCCTCTTCATTTTTTTTTCTTCTTCTGTGACTAATGGGAGATGGTAATGACAGAAGGAGGGTAAAGTTCTCTGAGGACTGGGTTCACCTAGCAGTCACCAAACCCTAAAAATCTGTGAGACCCAGATATCTGCAGGCTAGAGAAAATTATTTATCAGAAGTTACAGTTAAATTTCAGAAGCCTTTGCCTTTGGAGATGTCTTTGGGGAGTCACCATTACCTCCCTCCACCTGCTCCATCCTGCTTGCACACACCTCCTTACCTCTTTCCCACATTCTCCATTGCTCTGGTCTATTGACCCCAAAGTCCTCCACAGTTCTCACTATTGTTCCACATAACTTCACCATTTTACTTGTGTCTGTGTCTGTCAATATTGCACCAGTCGCAGAAAAATCAAGCAGGACAGCACTTATTTAAAAGTCTAAAGAATCTAGAAAGAAATGAACAAAACAGGTTAAAATAGAGGCAGGAAGCAACAGAAAATACTGACAACTAAGTAATTAAGGAAACAGAGAAACAAATACCATAAATCATAGGAAGCATGGATCTTAACAGAGTCAAATGAGGTGTTGGGGTCAACAAAATCATTGCCAAATCAATTATGTTTACATTTTTAAATATTTCAATTGGATGTAAAACATACATGAAGGAAAATTACAATAAACAAAAAAGAAGTTAAATGTAGATAAAGTCCCACTCCTATCAGCTTTTGTTCTAAGCGTTTGCATAATTATCATTATGCTAATTTTAGCCAAAATTTTAAGAAAAATCCTGTGACGTTTTTCCAGGACGAAGTTTCTGCAGTAGTTCATAAGAAATTTGCCTCTGAGTTTTAGGCAGAACATTTGCTGAGAACTCAGAGAGCTTGTAGCCCACAGCATATTGTCTACATCACAAATAAGCTCTTTTCCATCAGTATTTCTTTGTCTACCCTTGATTTACAACTAATTGAATAAAGAAACACTCATAAATGCAGTTTTAAGCACATTTTTCTTTCACCTTCAGAAAAATGCTACAAGAACCTGTTAAGAAACACCCAAAACATGATTTCCATCGCAGTGGGTCTCTATAGGTACAGGTTTTAAAGTATTATTTGCATTTTGCCTGGCCTTGTTTAGCTAAAAACGTACAATAAAAAAAATTGCATGGTCTGCAAGACACGCCGATGCCCTGGAGAGTCTTCATCACTGCTGCCCCAACTACCTGCAACTTCAGCTTCTAGCAGTCCCAAGGGGGAAACCGCCAAAGCTCTGCAAAAGCTTGTTTCATATTGGCTGCCAGAGCTGAAAAATTCCAAACATGAACCACTTCCTTCGTTGTTGAAATCCACACTTCTTGTCCCCTTACAGTGTTATTCTAAAAGGGCAGCTCTTTGTTTGCATTACCAAGTATACTGTTCTCCTCTCAACATTTCATCATGTACCTCCTGGAGTCAGAATGTGCTGTTTTGATTGACTAAACACTGACGGGTCTGTAAAGTTGGCTACATTTTTGGCCAGGTGAGAAGGAAAGTCAAATCATTTTTATTTGTGATTTTTCTACCAGTTCAAGCTTTTATGAGCCTAATAACTTTTCACACATGCTGCTGTGTTTAAGACTCTTGTAAAAAAACAAAACAAAACAAAAAAAAGGTAGTTTAATGCTGACAGATGGCGTCCAAATACCCCCTGCTGTGGCCCTTTTCCCAACAAACCTAAATACACACAAATCCTCAGGAAATGTGGTTAAAAGCAGGATATGTTAAATGACATCAGGATTTGGAGCCCATAAATCCAACATTTTACTGTCTTTACTTTCAGCATGCTAGGTGTCATTGGATTAGAAAGCAACACTAGAAGGGTGGAAAAGATTAAAAACATTGCCTTTTAAAATAACTGTGGGGATTTTTTTTCCTCATAACATTTTAGTATGTTGTTGTTTCTTGCAGTAAAAAGCTTACAACTGCAATTCCATCAGCGACCTTGGGACCTAATAACCAGTTCAGGTCAGGGATGGATAACTTTTGAAAGTTATAAAATACCTTGCAGGCCGCAAGATGATGAACTGTGAGATTTTTCTACCTCATTATGAACTCCACCTGCAGACCTGTCCAGTATATAAACAGCTGGAGATGCGCTCATTCGTCTATTTAGCCATTCATTATTGTCTCCTTTGACGTAGACCTTAAAAACTAGAGTGGGTTCTTCTGAACGTAAGCCTTTTTCTTTTTTTTAAGTCATAGACTTTATAAATATTTGTGATGATTAACCCTCTCAGCCAATATTTTTTAAAAACTTGTTTTTCTCAATGTTTGCAAGTATTTTAAATAAGGAGCAACTAATGTTTTTTTTTTTTTTGGATGAAGGGTTATTATTCGTGCATATTTTTGAGTCAAAGCAATTGATCCTTGGCCTGATAAAGTCCTGGTGCGATCACTCATGTGCGTGACTGCTGCTTTCTGAAGGATTGTTCATTTGTTTCAGTCGAGTGTGTCTGAAAGGGATTATTTATTGGGCTGGAAATGTAACACTTCAGGACTAAATCCTCCAGTTTGATTCTACATCATCCTAATTCATTCATTTAGTTTTGCTGAAATGAAATAGACTCGACACATTTCCAATTCAGTCAGCTTCAAAGGAAAACGAACACACAACGTTTAACAGCTCAGTCTGGAGGCATGACCCCAAAGATCAGCTCAGGGGGAAATACATTTTGAGGTACTGTGTACTAAAAAAGGTCATATCTGGTTGTGTCAACTTAATGCAGAATTAAAGCAGGTTTGGTTTTCTCTTTAAAGTTCTGTCTTCTTTTCTTTTCTACTTCTACCCTTCCTCTCCTCCATTCCTGATCATAATTGGTTGAATGCTGTAAGGCATTCAACCCTTTGTTTTCCTGTTTCTCTTTATTTATCGTATCTTATAGTATCTTCCGCCGTTTTTCGGCACTTAACTCCTTCTACAATTTTTAACCGATTTTTACCATTCAACTTTTAAAATGTTCAGCTCTTTCAGCTCATTCCTGCTATGACTTTTGGTTTTTCAAATCCTTGTACTTTTTAAGATATTCCAGGTTTTCCGGGAATTTTTGCCCTATTAAAATGCATTGGGAAGTTTTGGTACATGAGGTTCTGGGTTCGACACCCGGTTCGGACGCTTCAAAATTTTTTACCATTTTACTTTCAAAATGTTCAACTCTTTCAACTTATTACAGTTATTACTTTTGGTCATTCAAATCATTGAACTTTTTAAGATATTCCAGGATTTTCCAAGATTTTTGCTCCATTTAAATACAAGGATGATCCTTGAAAACCTTTTTTGTTTTAACCATTGTAACTTCAACATGCTTTCAGCTAGAGACACCGTTCAAACATTGAAATGTTCGCAAGGCTTTGGTCTTCAATATAAGGCTCAAAACTATTATGGGATGGCAACACCACCTAGAGTTTGGTGGTCATTTTGTGCCAAAATGTGAGGCAATTTTAAACTTCTTCAAACTTTCACCTATTTTAATAATTCTACTATTACAACGTTCAACCCTGTCAGCTTATTCCTTTCAGCTACTACTTTTGGTCTTTCAAATCTTTGAACTTTTCAAGATATTCCAAGATTTTCCAGGATTTTCCAAGATTTTTGCTTCATTGAAATACATGGAGAATCCTTGTGCTTAGCTCCTTTTACAGGATTTTACTTACTTTAACCATCGTATGAAACAGTTCAGCTCCTTCCTTTCCTTCAAATCTTCAAATTTTCATTAATTCAGCCATTTATTTTAATAATTTCGGGCCTTGTTTAACTCCTTCTACAACTTTTTTACCTCCACAAATGTTTTACCACCACTTTTGGTCCTTCAAATCCTTTGACTTTTCAAAAGTGAAAACTTTCGTTTGTTTTTTCTACGTAAAAAACGAACTGTGGCATGAAATCGTTTCAACTCGGCTTCTGCCAAAAAGATGATACACGAGGGGCCTTATACAGTTATACCGGCTGCATATTGTTGTCACAAAAGTGATAGCTCAGCAGCTAAGTACGTGGCCGCATAATACTGAGGTTCTGAGTTCGATTCCAGCATCTGACATTTTCTGCATGGGTTTTTTACCTTGCCTTTCTTGATAGAATTCAGTTCCACTAACTCAATTATATTTCGTTACATGGAAGAATTTTCTTTCAGGTGGGGTTACTCATAAGCTTTGACTTTTTATCCTTTTACTTTTAAAGATTTTTCAGGATTTTCCAGGACAGTGCAGCCATTTCATCAGCAAATTCAGCTTTCATTCATTGTTCCTTTATCTTTTCAAGAACCTTTGCTTCTTCCACACAATTTTAGCTAGAGACACCATTCAAACGTTAAAATGATCAGAGCAGCTTAAAGCACACACACAAACACTCAATGTATGTTAGAAAAAACAGTGGGAGCAAATCTAAGTTAGTTTTGATGTATTTTTATTTTTCCTCCTCGTAGCTGGAAGCTGCAGTTCAAACATGTGCTCCGCAGCCATCTTGTGAACAAGCGTTGGGACCCGGGCCTTAGCCCCGCCCACGGCTGCTAAGGCTCATGGGAAAGTGTTAATTCCCAAACCATGAGTTAGGTGGCTGTTACGAGAAGTGACTATCATGCTTTTACACCAGAAATGTTAGTGGTTAAATAAAAATATTTTGCTTTGTCATTTAGCTAGCTAGCTGATGATCAATACATCTCATCATCATAAAAGGATGAGTGTACTAAGACCATTGGTACATACATAGATTAGAGAATTGATCTTGAGGCTGAGCATATGACAGAATGAGTCACCTGCTGCAACAGGTGACTCCACTTTTACTGTCAAATAAGTGCTTTGCATTACAACTTCAAGGTTTTTTAGATGGAGACTGTTTGGCAGCCATTTTGTGTTTTTCAAATCTGAAGCCTTTGTTTCTTTAAACGAATATAACTTCAACATACTTGTCGCTAGAGACACCGTTCAAACATTAAAATGATCACAAGGCTTTGGACTATAAAATACGTTTAGAAATCATTATGGGATGTCAACACAACCTAATGTTGGTGGCCTTTTTATGACAAAATCTGAAGCAAATATTGCAATAAACTTCATCCATGGCTGGAACTGAACATATTGAAATTCACTGGATCTGGACATATAAGGAATGTGGGCGTGGTTAGCCAACAAACTTCGTTGCTAAGGACGTCCAAAGGTTTACTTTTTCCGATTTGTCTGAAACTGACGTCGATTTGTTCGTCATCCCATGCCGACCCAAACGTAAAATGGTTGCTATGGAGATAAAATTAATAGAAAAGCCGCCATTTTGAAAAAAGTGGATTTTCTGTCAACTTTAGAACATGTAGCTTTTACCAATATGATACTCTTAAACAATGTGGTTTTTTGAGTCAGTTGATGATGCTGATGCTAGCACTTTTAGCCGTTTTAGCATCATCTTCAAATTTTCAACAGTACATCCATTTTTTCCACAATTTCAGTTTTCATGCTTAACTCCGTCTACAAATTTTGACCTGTTTTGGTCATTCTACTTTTACAATGTTCACCTTTGACTTTTGGTCCTTTAATTTTTCAAAATATTCCAGGATTTTCCAGGACATTTCAGCCATTTTTTCAACAATTTTTTAGCTTTCATGCTTAACTCCTTCTACAATGTTTGACCTATTTTAGACATTCTACTTTTACAATGTTCAGCTTTTTCATGATATTTCTGCTTTCTTTCAGCAATACAGCATTCAACCCTGCATTTTCTTCTGGAAATGCAGCTCCTTCTAGTTTATCATTTAGTTCTCCATGCCTCTGTCTGGTACAGTGCGATTCATGTATTGTCCCTCTTTTCCTCTCCCCTCTTGGGGAGTGGGAGTGCTTCCAGACTCCAGTTGGCTCATCCGTGCTCCTGTTCCTGACCGTCTACCTCGCCTTTGCTCCCGCTCCTACACCTGGCTGTGGTTCCTGTCTCCGGCTCATCTCTGGCTCGTCTCTGCTCTGTACCTGACCGAGTACCTCGTCTCTGCTCCTGCTCCTGGCTGTGGTTCCTGTCTCCAGCTCGACTCGCGCCTTTGACTGTCCCCACAACCACGACTGGATGAAGCTCGTCTGCTGGACTTTATATATGTAGTTGTAGATTTAGATAAGTTAATTCTTCTCTAAGAGTTCTGGTACATCGCCTGTCCGTCCTGGGGGAGGATCCCTCCTTCATGTGGGCACCCCTGAGGTTTCTTCGTTTTTTCCGGAATCCGGTTTTTTGGGAGTTTTTCCTTACCGCGAAGGGGGGTCTAAGGGCAGGGATGCCAGTATAGCTTAGTCAGTTTGTTAGTTCATTTTTGAATTTTCCTATTGAACTCTTTGTATTCATGATCCTTTTGAGTTCATGTTTTACTTCGAAGCCCATCGAGACGACTGTTGTTGTGATTTTGGGCTATACAAATAAAATTGAATTGAATTGAATTGAATAAGTTAATCATGAAATGTAAGGAGGACCCTTATGCTGGAGACCAGGAGCAAATTTCACAGAAATACTGCAGATCTGAACTGAAACGTCTACAAGAGGACCAAAATAAAAATGAAAACAGGACTGAGCTTAAAAGAACAGTGGGGTAAAAAGACAAAAAAAGAATGAAAAGGCAGGAGGTGTGACTGTGAGAAACTAAAATCATGGGTTTATGAACTCTGAAGGTAATTAAAGCTACAAGAAGCAGCTGAGTCGGGATTGAAACGTGGTGTGATGATGACCGGGAACATAACAGAAAGCCAAACAACTAAACACAGAGTTACCACTTTCATATTTTATTTAACATTTAAACACCAGGATAAGCTCCTTGAGATGCAACATCTGGTTTTTAAGAGGGTCCTCGGTACTGAACGCTCACAAAAGAAAAAAGACAAAAAACGGAAGAAACAGGCAAACAGACAAACCAAACAATTTAGACCGCAGTAAGGCTGAAGTGCCCTCATGCAAGTAAGCACAGACTCACACAATCATATGACAAAGAACATGACTTGTACAAGTTTGTGCTGAGCATGCTTCGTCACAGAACAGTGTTTACGTTTGTATCGTGAAAGTCTAAGGGCGTGACATCCGTATGCTGACAACTGAAGACGAATCGGATTCAGGAGTAGATCTGGAAATTTGATAAAGCTTAGGAGATCTGATGAAGGTGATGTCCAAACATGTGAGCCAAACCGACACCAAACCCGCACCAAGTTATGTCGACCCGCCCAAAGCAATTTTTGCCCGCAAATTCTTAAACAAAGCTATCCAGAAGGGCAGAAGACCACCCAATCTAGCTACAGTGGGGATATCATTTGTCTCTCATCCTCAGTTCGCCAGTAACTAGTACTTCTGTTTGTATGTCTTAAGCTGTGTCAGAATTCCCTCCCTAAGCCCTAACTAATAGAAAAGAAAAAACTATATTTGCAGGACCATGGATTTTAAAGGCATTTCGGACACCATGCTCAGTACTTTTTTTATTTTAAAACAGCGAACATGACATCATCGATTTCACGAAGTGAAAATCTATTTGATATGAGCGTTTTACGGCAATCATTTGTGAATCCACTGTGATCTGAAGATAAAACGTTGATGGTTTATTAAAAAAATACATTTTTCTGGCAAAAATTGTTCAGATGTAATGCATAGTGGTCTACATTTGCATATATAGTGAGCACCAACGCACACTGGTTTTTCGCAGACACTTATGGGAAATTTCTAGGGCACTACAAAATGGCGAACGCACTTTATAGTGCACTTTTTAGTGAGCAGTGAAGGAGTTCGGACATAGCGTTAGTGTCTTTGTCACTGCACAAAAAATATCATCTTCACATATTCCACATCCTGAAGGGTTTACCAGGTCAAATCATCTAAAGACCGTGTCGTACAGCCTCTACCTACGTTTTATGCATTTTCCATGTATGAAATTGCGGTCCTTCGTGATCCATACGTGGTATACACAATTTGTACGTTTTTCCTGCGTTTGTCATCCGTCAATGTGTACAGATGTGCAGATGTAGGTTTCGTCCGACGCGTCTTTACGTGACTTCGGTTTTAAGCTGCTCCAAATTTTTGGTCGGTTCAGAATTACGCACTTTAAACGTATTTCAGGTAGTTTATACTCAATTGTTATGTTAATCTTACACAATTGTGCGTGGTTTTTGCGTTATGCACACGCAGATTTGTGCCTTTTCACGACTGTTCCACGTATGTCAAACGGGATTTTTCATGTATCGACCACCAATGTATCACTTATATAGCGCGTATATGCAGCACCCATCACATTCAAATACATAACTGATGCACACATTTTGGACCAGAATTGGCTTTTACTTTGATTTACGTGTTCTTTGCTTGATTTTTTTGTACTTCTTCTGTGGTTTTAACGTGTTTCATTCGTGATACATCAGTTAAAATTTCATGCTAGACCACAACTTTTCTTCCTTTTTTACACATATGATCACGTATGACCAGTTTTCATCCGTGCAATAAGTGGAAAATCTTTGTAGTGGCTGTGTGACACGGCATCATAAAATCTGCATCATCAATCTGTCCAGTGAACACAAAACAAAAACAAGAATTGTTCACACAAAAACTCACTTTCCTGATCCAAAACTGATTTGGCAGAAGAAAGCAAAAGAAAAAGAGCTTTAAGATCAGGAGGCTTGAAAAACCAGATAAAAAAAGTTTCAGGTTCTGACTTGAGAGTGAGTGGGATCTATGGCAACAGGCCTGAGAAGATTCTTCAGAAAACAGATGGAAACTAAGCTTTTAAAGGAGCTTTTCACCTTTCAGGATGAGTTCTGTAAGTGTTCAGAATACTGAATGATACAAGCTCAGAGAAAAGCAGCACCCACATCACAAATGGAGTTTTAGACTTGTTGCTGCACAAATGCATTCATGAGATTAGATGAGTCTACCATTTACTGTACATCTGTTTTAAGAGCTGTCATATTTGAAAATAAACACCGTTTATGTCCTACTGCGCATCTACACAGAATTTTTTACACATAATGGGGAAAAAAATGTCTAGGAACTATCAGTTCCACGAAATGACAACACATTACTGGCACAAAAATAAATTACCTCAAATGTCTCTGTCTTTTGTAATGTGCTCATTTGTTTTCAGTGATGTACTTTTTTTGTTTAGTTTTTTTTTTTTTTTTTTTTTAGCTTCTAGTCTGATGTTTTGCATTTGTGTTAAAACACTTTCTGACTACTTTGGTATATTTTACAAGATTTATAGGATAAAAACATTTCTTTTTCTGAGTTTTCTGAGTTTGTCTAAAGTAAAGCTCATATCACTTTGGGCTGCAGCACATGTGTAAGCCACAAAAGCCTAAAATAATCCCTTAATCTGAATACCATTCAACTTTTGCAACTCTCCAAGAGCGGTTACCAACTCAGTACATTCTACCTCATGGAAACTAAACAATTGTGTCAGAGACTCCATAGGGTTAAAAAAACTCAAATGATTTTTTTATACAAAAGTTTTTTATAGTTGTTCAAATTTGCTGTCATACTTTTTGGGTCACTGACAGTTTAAAGTTGCACCTTGGAGATTAGTTTAATAAAGATTCATCTCATACCCCAGCTCCAGGCTTTGTATATTCAAGGGTTTGTCTCAGTCAACCTGCAAATGTATGTATCCTGACTGCCTTTCTGAAACACGTTTGTGAGTTTCTGCTGGCCCAATCGAATGAATCTGACCTGAATTTTTTTTTCCTGCAGTGGATTAAATATTGCTCAGAAGGGGCCGGATCAATATTCTCTGCTGATGACCTTATTTAACCTTTTGGGGTTGGACTTTTTAAAGTGGCGTGTGTTGTGAACGAGGGAGAAAAATGAAACGTGAAATCAGCAGCAGTTTTTATTAAGACTAAGACTAAGCTTTAAACGTGCTTGACCATATTTGTTTTTTCTAGTCATGTAATGTTTACAGGGACTTTTTTGTTCACACACCAATGATGAAAACAAAGTCAGCACTTGTGTAAAACAATTCTAATTAAAAAAAATGTTTTTGTTCTACCAACACTTTTAAATCTACTCCTGAGTTTGTATATGTATGGGATGTCCTGCAAACTATCCTGCAGAGACTAACAATCGCCTAAAACATTTCAAAACTCCCTTAAAAAAAAGTTTTGTAATTTATTGCAGGCTTTTATACTTTAGTAGGACTACCCAAATATTATTTTCTTTAAGACCCAGTCCTATCATATTTTGAACTATTTTATCAAAAAACGTGTTTTCTAAGACATAGTTTTGTGCAGATCGGCAGTAGTTGATTAGAAATCTGCCTCTGTCTTGGCGCTGAGCAACCCCACCCCTTCCCGTCACCCATAACTGAGAGCTGTATACGCGCTCTTTTGCTAGCTTACAGCCCCTCACACCCCCATTCTAACATACAGTTCTGAGCCAGATGCCAGCTCGGGCGAGGAAAACAAAGACAAACATGGATCTCTTCGTCTAAAACTGCATAAATAGGAATGGAGCGGAGCAGGGTGCTTGTGTCCCAGTATAATTTTCTACATCACAAATAAGATCTTTTTCCTACTGCATTTTTTCATTCGCTCCTAATATAAAACAATTTGAAAAAGAAATACAATTTGAAGCTTAATTTTCTTCATGTATGTCCTCCATCATCAGAAAAATGGCACATGTTAAAAACACAGAAAACACGATTTTCATCGGATTGGGTCTTAAAGTCTCCCTTAAAGTGTCACAGCACAGTAAAATGTAGCCTTAAGATCAAGATTTTAAAAGTTCAAAAGAGATTTATAAACTACAGGATATGCTGGCAATGACAAAACTCTAAGAAACTGGGCAGAAATGTAGCAATACAAAGCTAAAAACTTTGTGAATACCTGATGTTAGAGGTTGTGTGGTAATTATTAGCTGTGGTAACATGTGCATCACTGATTGGATCAAAGATCAAATTAGAATTCAACTGTGTACATGGACCCAGAAAAACTTCATCGGATTATAACACATGTTGACACTCGCCACACTTTAGGTCAGAATAAATACTTTTGATATGCGTAGAAATCTCTAAAATACCGTAGAGGAAGCAATAGGGAGTTCCGTTCCATTCTCGGATTAGGGTAATACGTGCCAATAACATTTAGCCGTGGATGAACTTAAAAACTCCAAGCGGGCAATGCCGCAATGTGTATCTTTGCTGCAGGAAAATATGTAGGAGTAACATCAGCCTTCATTTTGTCTGGACACGCCTGGTATCACAAATTCTCATGATTGTTTACACGGTTTCTCAGGACTGTGTGGTGCCTTTATTTCTCCGCCAGCTCACACACCGTCCCAAAGCAGCTCCTCTGCTCGGAGACACGGTTCTCCTGAGTCTGGCAGCTCGCTCATGCAGAGCGGCGGGCGGACTGCAGTCTGAAGGGTCCTCCGGCGCGCACACCGTACCAAAGGATCCTCCCCTGCTCACAAACACAAAGCTACGAGTCTAGCTGCTCTGCTCAGAAATGGTTCGCTCGAGCGGAGCAGCCGGCAGATTCTGTTCACGGTCCAAAGCCTCCTCTGAAGCGCCACACCGTCTACGCATGACCTAAAACCAGCGCAGTAGTGACTCAATCGACATGAACTGTTCATACGCACCATGAGGATCAACAATTAGCATAACGCACCTATTTTTATCGGAAGGAAATTTTGATCCGAATGAGTCTGAGCAGGGCAGAGTATTTCGAACGGTGTGTTTACATGACATATTTTTATTCTGGTCAGACGTTTATTCTGATTACTTTTTTCCCTGTAACTGCAGCTAGGGTTGGTCATTTAAGTGTTTTAATAGCCTGCCTTCCCACAGAGCCTGACTTGTGTTCAGGAACTAGTAGGAAAAATCTATTGTTAAGGAAAAGGCATAAAAAATGGTGACTAGCATTCATTCAGTCCCTCTCACTGCAGCCCCTGCTGCTGGCCCCTGATAAGCCCTCTTTTTTGGGACCTAGAGTGGAAGGACTTTTTAATAAAATTGCTCTCATCTCTGCAGCAGTGGTCTATCGACTTGCCAGTGAAAGAGGACCCCCTTTGTGAACCGGATGAACTGGGAGATTGATGAGGCTTGCCTGAGTGAAATCGTCCCGGCCTCATGTTCTATCCAGCCCGAAGGCTCCAAAGGTCTGTTTAGGGGAGTACAATGTATAAATGCATGTGAAAATGAAATGCCTCTGCCGGGTTCTTGTAAAAGCACCGCAGCAGCAGCAGTATATGTCATGCTGGGCTGAAACAGCCCATATGTCCTCCACATAATTGGTGACAGACAAAAAAAAAACCTAATGTAAGTCACTTTCTGTGCATTAGTGGTCTCTGAAAATACAATCCAGAGAAGATAATGATGAAAAGTGGTTTGTCAACTGTGCAACAATAAAAGACCCTTTTATCAAGCTCCACTTTGTGCCTGCAAGAATGACTCATGAAGTAAATGATAAACTGGCTAACAGATGCTTTCTGTGGATGTATGTAGGCTGTGCACAGAAATAACTGCAGAGGTTCCTTTATCTGCAGAGAGTCATGACATTCTGTAATGCAAGAGATATCCTTAGAGAGTTCAGGAGGCAGACGACAAGCTGATAAGATGCTTATCATCTCCATGGCTCTGTGGCCTTAATTCCAATCGCAGAGGCTCCCGCCTTCTGGCTCCTCGTCAACCAGACAGTGAATCACCCTTAACGGGAGCTGCTCTGTTGAATTTACAGAAATGACAAGAACATTTACAGTTAAATCAATACTATTTAACTATTGGAAGTTAGTCAAAAAACTTTGGGTTTCATTTATACTTAAAGGGTTTACAGGTCTTCTGATCCTTGTCACCTGGATTAAAATAACTTTAGAGCAAAAGTTATGGTAACGAAGCCCATTCCAGTCATGTCATTTTCATTTGATAATGGAAAATCCTTTTTTTTCTTTCTCTGTCCACCCCTGCCTTGTCCATGATGGCTCAACCATTTAACCACTGCAGAGATCCCATACACATCAGGGCTGTGAGTGGCCCTCATCAGTCAGCGGTGTCCTTACCTCTCCCATACTCACCCGCTGCTTCTCAAAATAGAGCTGCAGATCAGGAGGACAGGAGCGTTTTAGTCTGCTCCCAGGAGGTAAGCCATTCCCTTCATCTATCCCTCAAGCGTCTGCAGTCTTCACTTCCTCCATCCCTCCTTTCACCGTCCACCATTCTTCGCTCTCTTTCTAATTTCTCCCAGTTTTTTCCCTCTTGATGGAGCTATCAAGGGAAATCATTGTCCGGTAGCTGTGCTTTGTGCTTCAGGGGGCCGCCATCAGTCAAAATTATACAATAAAACGCCAGAGAAGAAATATATTGACCAGCTATAGAAACAGAAAATAGCAATTGGGAGGTTTTTTGGGGACATAGGGCATTTTTTGCCATATCCCATTCAGTGGTATAAAGGACAAAAGCTCCAGTGAGACTTTCTGAGAACTAAAACCAAAATATGTTGAACTTCTGCATCATCAGACATGAAAATGAAACAACAAAACACTGGTTAAAAGGTGATGATCGACAATGATGCCAGATTGAGCTGTTTTCTGCCCAATTGGGCAATTTTGTAATTCAACTATGAGGGCAAAAATTGCTTTGGGTGGGTGGACATAATTTGGGCGGATGTGGATTTGGTTAGACAGTTTTTAGTTCCTATTGAAATATATTTAAACCAGGGGCATGTGGTTGGGTAGGCGGTGCATCACCTGCCGCCATGAGAAGTATAGCTAACAATACTAAAGTAAATATGTGGCTGGAAATCTTTGCTAGAAATGCAATTTGTATGTTTGGTTCTAATTTTACATCATTTCAATCATTTCTATTGATGCATTTCTATTGCTGCATTTTGCACAGTTCCTGTTCAATGACAGCACATGCTGTGAGGTGAGGGAGCACCAAGCTTTGCCTTATAGATGACACAATCCTATGAGGTGCCGTGTAGGACATTATTCAGAATTAGCATTCATAAACACATGTGAAATCTCTCACACACAGTAGTGAAATGCTTGTATACATACAACTGAAAATGTATTCATTCACATACACATGTGAAATCTCTCACATACACATGTGAAATGCTCTCACATACACATGTGAAAATCCTCTCACAGACACATGTGAAAATCCTCTCACAGACACATGTGAAAATCCTCTCACATACACATGTGAAAATGCTCTCACACACACTATCCAAAATGCTCTCACACACACTATCCAAAATGCTCTCACACACACTATCCAAAATGCTCTCACATACACATGTGAAAATTTCAATAGAAACGGAAGGCATTTCAGTAGAAACAACGTTTTTTTTTACTTTATTGTTAGAAACGAAGTTGGTCAACTGAAGGCATTTCAGTGGAAATGAACCTGTGTCCGAATTCCTGCCCTGATCCCTAACTACTAAAACCCTATTTAGTGCAGAACTATATAGTTCTATATAGTTCTCTGAATTTAAAAGCAATTCAGACACCCGTGTTCAGTACTTTTTTCTTTTGGGTGTTGTTCATAACGCGCTTGACACGGAAACAAAGTGGCGCATTACCGCCACCACCTGGGGCCTCATTTATAAACGTTGCGTACGCACAAAAGAAGGCGTACGCCACTCTCTACGCAATAGTTGAGATTTATAAAAAGCAAACTTGACGGGAAAATGTGCGGTCCTTCACGCAAGCTCTGACCCAGGCGTACGCACAAAAACGGGTGAAATGAGAAACGGCGACACCGTCGGCAGATGGAAGAAACACGTGAAAGTGACAGTTTGTGCCAAATCGTGCTGGCATGTGCTGTGCTACACAATGTGGCACAGCTTAAAAACGTGCATCTACCCCCTGGCGCCGATTGCTGTGTTGGCCCCGACCCTGAACCCCATCCCCACGCATTTGGTGCCAAATGCTGCTGCTGTGCGCCAGCGTTTGGAAGTGATGCGTCGCTTGTAAAGAACAACAAAAGGTGTGGAAAATATTATTTATTTAAGAACTCCCTCATCGCGCAGTTTATTTCAGTCAGGGCGATCTTGATTTCGCCCAACTCCTTGGCCACCTCTCTGATTGAACTACTGACTTCCTTCTGCATTTAAGGACTGCATCGGTGAGGACACGTCCACTGCTGGAGGGTTAGAGCCGCGTGCCGTGGAGACGCTGGGGCCAGACGGCTGCTCAGCTGCAGCATCGTAACCACTGGCCCCGCTGGAACACCCAGCAACTAAAATAAAATTGTTCTATATTAATAATCTGTAATTGTGTGGCCTGCATACATGTGACTTGAGTGCATTCATTTTAATTATTTCTCTTACCTGTGTCACCCTGACCCTGGCGCGTCGGCGTCCCCTCCGTCTCAGTCAGGTGACTGAGGCGGAGGAGGACGCCGATAAGGGGGACTTAATAGGGATTCCCCAATAATAGCGGCCAGTTTCTCATCAAGAGGGGTCAGCTCCGGTCCCCCCCCCCCCACCCCCCGTGGCGGACACATTTTGCCGATGCAGCGCTAGACGTTTTTTTGCCTCGCCTTTATGTCCGATCATTTCTTTCATTTCTTTTTTATTTCGGCCACGGTCCGAGGTTGTGAGGCTACAGCATTTTCGGCGTCTGTCACCGTTTGCCGCTCACGTGCCTTTTTGGCATTAGTAATGCCCACACTGTGCCCTCCAAACAACACTTTTCTCCTCTTTTCCACCTCGCCAACGATAACTTCTACTTCACATTGAGTGAAGTTACGTTTTTTTGATTTCCTCTCGGTGTGTGCCATGATTTAGCAAGCCATGAATATTAATTTGTGGGCGTTTCACGGACTATTTATGGACAACTATGGGCGTGTCATGTAGCCGCAAAAGCTGCGCTGCATTTAGAATCGGTTGTGATTTATAAAAGGAAAGATGCGTAGGATGTGCGTGCGCACGGTTTTATAAATCCGAATATTTCTGTGCGTACGCACGTCCTATGTTTCATCCGTACGCCACTTCTGACGCAAATCCTACGCAAAGTTTTATAAATGAGGCCCCAGGTCTGGAGGCGAACTACTCCTATTTAACGCGGAGAATGACACTTATTTGTCAGAGTAAAAACATAATAAATATGAACATTTTACAAAGACTATTTATGAATCTGCTGTGTTCTGATCATGGAAAACGTGACTGATTTATAAATAATTAAATTACAAACACTTTGGTGTTGATTTAATGTATTTGTTTATAAATAAACCCCCAAGTTATTTTTTCATGCCAATATTTATTTTGTTTTTGTGCCGCTGAACGATTAACGGGCTCTTGCAAGGAGGCATTTTTTTCTGTAGTTTTCTTACACTTTACTGAAAATGGCTTTGAAAATGAATCTGTCCGTGTTCCTGGCAATAATTCAACCGTTTTTCGTGAGATCAAACTGAAAACGAGCAGATATGCAGCATCACAGGACGGCAAGGACAAGCAGACATCTCAGAAGATTTCCTCTGGATGCCCTGACCAGACAGAATAACTTGTGAGTTAAACTTAAAGCTTTTTTTTTAGTTAAACTTAAACTTTAACTTAAACTTTGTTACTAATCATGCTCAAGGTTACACAGTCTGCTGGGTAAGAGTTTAACATTCTTTTTCAAGTGAGCTGTGTAGTGCAATTACATGAAACACTTGTGAGTTCAATGTTTAGAATTTTTTATTCAGAGTCAAACCATATCACTTGTTTTAAACAAAAACAAAAACTTTCATTTTTAAAAGTTTAAATGAAAATCCAAAAACCCAGCCAAATGAAAACCACGAGATTTTCCAGAATTAATAAATACTTCATAATCTAAAATGTAAGACATCAAAATAAATAGAAACATTAAAAAAATGTGATTTAATTTCCTCAATGAAATAATTAATGTTGCATTTTCCAGGGTCTTCCACGTCTCTACTGCTTTACCAACACAAAGGTGTCTGTCCTGGCCCTTTACGCTGACGGTCAGTCCGACACAAGACTGGATTTTCGGTTGACCCGCAGGACCATCGAGCATCTGGGTCGATGGTCCTGAAGCATCAGCTTCGGGTTCCTCACACTCTGGGGGGGTCACAGGAGACTGACGCCCTGGTGTTTCTTTTCTGGCTGGCGTGTGGCACATCTTACAGTGTGGTAGCCAGAGTCTTTGACATGACACGGTCCACCGTGAGCGATGTTGTCCACAGGACGGCAGACCGCATCCTCCAGCTGATGAGCAGGGTCACCCAGCTTCCCGGTGGGAATGAACTACCATAAGTCGCCTCTGGATTTTAGCAGCTCGCTTGGTCTTTCTCCTTCCAAAGGGTCACAAGGAGCATTGATGGCTGCCACATAAGAATAAAGGCCCTAAAAGAAAATGCAGCTTGTTAATTTAACAGGAAGCTTTTTTATTCCATTAAAATGCATGCTGTATGTGACTCTAATGCCAAATTTATAGATATTTTTGTTGGGAATCCAGGATCAATCCATGATTCACGGGTTCTACGTAAAAGCCCAATTTATGTAAATCAAACAAACCCACCTGAAGGATCCTTTTGGGTGATGGTGGGTATCCCTGCATTGCACATCCCATCATGCTGCTAACACCCTACAGGGAACCCATGAGGAATGCCACTGAGGCAGTTACAACCAGAACCACTCCAGAACACGCTCTGTTGTGAAGAGAGCATTTGGCATGATAAAGATGAGGAGGAGAGCAATATTTCTGGGGGCACTGGAAGTAAAACCAACCTTTGCAATGAAAATCATTGCCTGCAGTTCAATTCTGCACATTCTGTGCATCAGCAAAGGCGACTGCTTAGCCACAGATGTTGAGCCACAGCAGGACAACACCAGGAACATGCAGGACGAGCAGAGTCACGTCCGTCTGCAAGGACAAATCTTTGCTTTCCTTTCAGCTCCAACTGTGACACACATGACTCTAGAAGACCAGGATTATTGTTAACATGTATAAAAATAAATATTAACACATAAAACGAAATTCTAAATATGTACATCTGATATTTATATGAAAATCCTTTTGAGATTGTTAAAAATAGCTCAGATTTAAATAATACATGTAAATTATTCATTTTTGTTCATACATTTATTAAACAAATTGGAAAAACAATGGCTGCATTACATTTTAGAACAATAATTTCAACTCAAGTAAACTTAACAGACTCTCCTGTCGCTGTTCCTCCCTTCTAGCCCTTTCCTCCTCTCTCTTCTGGCTCTTTAACATAAACCTTTAACCCAGTACGACAACGATTAACCGTTTATTAAAATGAAGTCAAATCTGATCATGTGTCTCTACCCATCTGGCACGAGCTAGCTTGAAAACAAACAGGCTATCTTTCTCCATCCGCAAATGGATCGGATTTTCCTCATCCTCGTCTGTCCCTACATATATGAACACATTTAAAACATGTGTTAATAACTTGTGACTACGCTTAGAAGTCACTGCTTTTTGATGTAATATCTAGCGTTTGTTTTTAGCCTTCGGTGCTAATTCGCGCTAGCGTTAGCTTTAGCATTACTGAAATTGATGAGCTTCAAAACAATCTAGGTTGTTGATTGAGGAATATAACATATTAAACACATCATCTTAAGTATTTACAAATATATTTTACAACAGATACTGGATATTTTTTAATATACTTACACGTTTCGGTGGTTTTCCTTGCGCAACCGGCTGCCATTTTCGAATGATTCAGACGAATGATTATCTCGCGATAATCAGCCAACTTCCGTTTCTACTGAAATGCCTTCCGTTTCTGTCGAAAATTTCAGTAGTGTATGTGAGAGCATTTTGGATAGTGTATGTGAGAGCATTTTCACATGTATATGTGAGAGGATTTTCACATGTATGTGAGAGGATTTTCACATGTATGTGAGAGGATTTTCACATGTGTATGTGAGAGCATTTTCACATGTGTATGTGAGAGGATTTTCACATGTGTATGTGAGAGCATTTTCACATGTGTATGTGAGAGCATTTTCAGTAGTGTATGTGAGAGCATTTTCAGTAGTGTATGTGAGAGCATTTTCACATGTGTATGTGAGAGCATTTTCACATGTGTATGTGAGAGATTTTACATTTGTATGTGAATGAATACATTTTCAGTTGTATGTATACAATCATTTCACTAGTGTGTGTGAGAGATTTCATATGTGTTTGTGAATGCTAATTCTGAATTATGTCCTACACGGCACCTCATACAATCCCATCCTCCTCCCACCAGATTACTCAGTGTATGCTAATAATTTGAACCTTTATTACATTGTTTATACGCCTTTGACATTTTTATTACACTTCCTCACTTTCCATTTAATAGCTGATGTATTTCATGTTAGTTAATTATTTGTTTTGTGTTAGAATCTGACGTGAAGCCAAACTAAAAAGACGGGTGGAAAAACAACTGCAGGTTTGGAGATATTAAAATGGAAACAATAATTTATTTTATGAATAAACTACGTTTTTGAGAGATTGTTTTGTGTTGGTTTTGCACAAGATTTCCGGTTTAAAAACAATTACAAAACCACTCAATACTTTCTGAAGTAATCTCAGGTGATACCTTATTTGATTTAGTTCTTGGTATTCTTTTTAATATTTGGAAAATATTACGTTTTTCTTTTAAAAAAACCTACTTAAGGAAATTTGCCTATATTTTACCTTCTTTATTTAATTAATTTGATGAAAGAACCATTTCTTCTTTTGTTCATTTTAATAGATTATACAAAAACCCTCAGTTTATGATTAATTGAGTTCATTTTCCCTTTCCTTCTTTTTTTATATTCTTTAAAAAAGTGTGCACACATGAACTCTAGTTTGTTTTTTATTGGCTGTTAATAAAGTTCATTTGGCATCTGTTATTTTATTTTATTTTTTTCCCGACTGACTGGAAAAATGTCAGATGCAAAATCAACCAAACACGTCTAGAAATTGGACTAAAATGGTAAGTGATAAATAAGAAATGATGAATTGCTGCTAATTCTAGCTAATTAATTAAAAACCTTTTGGGCGTTTCTTTTTTTTTAAAAGGATCGGGCATTTTTAGACCACTTTTGGGCTGGAAAATTGTGGCTCTATCTGGCAACACTAAAGAGAATTGTCCTGACAAACAATTTGGATTCTTCAGGTTTTTGGCACCAGCATTTCCCTACAGAGCTCATTTTGAACGGTTGTAACTTCTGATGGACAGTCCTGTGAAAGGTGCAGCGGGTAGGTGAAGGAATCAAACCAAACAACGATGTGAAGATTCTGCATTCTTCATTCATGGGTCTGAAAACAAAACATCTTCAAGTTTTTACAATTAGCATCTATATATTTCTGATGGTACAGTGGTATTCTGTGTGCTATCATGCATGTTTGCATAACTCATTACTAAGCAAGCTTTATTTGTTCTTAGGTATTTAATAACTTCAGATGCAACTATCTTTTTGTTGTTGTTGCACGGTTACACTTCTAAGTTAGTTTCAAGCTCCCAGGGAGCTGCAGCAAACTGGTGATAATGGATGTTTTGGAGGTAGCTGCAGCAACAAGGGACAAACATGAGATTCTCCTTTAATGCAATAATACAATATTAGACCAACTGGGCTTTGCAGTAATTACTCTGCACAGCTCCGGATCACTAGTAATACTATAAATATAAGCCAACACTCGCTGGTCTGTGAGCCACACTTGCTTTTTCAGACAGAAATAATGAATAGAAAGAGATGAAGAAGGCTTTGTGATGGTCAAATTACAACAGACAATACATCACTATTAGAATCATGTGTATCGGTTCAGAAGAAACAGCATTTATTGTTTGTCTTTTTAATGAGAAAAAAGGGTTAGAAATGGAGACTGCGTTTCACGTCTCTGCACTCTGCAGTCAGTGAAATGCACCAGCAAAGCACAGTGAGATGGGCCGTCCATTTCACTCAGATCATTGCTTTTCCTATTGATTGCTGGATGCAGGTTCTGCTGGTGTTCAGACAGAGCAGAAGAAATGCATTCTTACATACTCTGACATGAGGGCCACTCACAGGCCAAAAGCATTTTTTGGCAAAGTTTTCAACAATTATTTTTAGACTTCAGAGTAATTCACAAGCCTGCATTCTCCTGCTTTTATTCTGTCTCTTTTCCTTTTTTTTTCTTTCAGGTTGCACTTAATGAACCATTGACAGCCCTTCTGGAGTGATGACGGGATGTAGAAAAGTCCGTCCTCTGTGGACACTATCGCATACAAGTTTGGCTTTGTTGTGCTTTTTGCTCTGTCCGGGGGAAACTTTCTGCTACAGTGCCCACACGGTATTGAGTAAGCATCTGGAATGAGTCATAGCCCCTCTAATGGAAATCCATTTAGCCTGGTCTGAAGTATAAGTCCGCTCAGGAGAGCAGAGCGTCACGCCGAACTGACCCTGCAGCTATCTTTCATTGCAGGGACGACAAGCAGGCAGTAGTCGAGGCAAATAAATAAATAAAAGCCGCCCACAAAATCAACAATGAAGGTGGCTGTCATGCAAAGTAGAGGTGTCTGTAATTGACTGCATTTTTATCAGAGCTACTTCTCGGTTTTATTCTAACTGCTGAACAGTCCATGGAGTTTACTGCAGGATCCAGGTTTCCTATGCAGCTGGTGATAAATGCTGAGTCTTGATGTTGAGCGACTGAAAACTGATTGGCCTCCATGGAGGATTGATCTGATTTGAATGAAGGGCCCCGGCAGCAGCAGAATTTGGAGCAAAATGCAGATCCATGCATCATTAATCTTTACATATGCATCAAGCAGGAGGAGAATTAGATTTCAGGGCCGGCTTTTTATGCATTTGTGATCCAGATTGTGATGCGACTGCAGTCTGAGAGGAAATCTGTGAATACATTTGAAGAGGATCTCTTTAAGCAGACATGAAAGGAGGCTTGTGAAGGTCAGTGTCTGCGTTTTACTCCATGAAGCTTCTCTGAAAGTCATTCAGGCATGACTGAACAACAAAGAACTGATTTTTCTTAAAATAGAGTAGAAAATGGACTAAATAATTTTTTTTCTCTTACTTGGCTATAAATACAAAGTTAAATTAAATGTACTATATTTTTTGCACCCCAAGGGCCCACGACACCTGTTCAGGGTGCATCATGCCTTTGCCTGGCAGTAGCCAGGACAGGCTCCGACCCTGATGGATGGATGGACCAGATTATAAGGCATACCGTCAATGAATGGCCTTTATTTGAACTTATGTCATACACTGTATAAGGCGCACCAATCTATTAACAAGACACGAGTCACAGATAAGTCAGTCAGGCAGACTTTATAATCTGCGTTCTCAGTAACTATAGAATTAGTTTGTGCACGCTAAATTAGAAGTGTTTGAGAATTCATCAAAGCTGCAGCTCCAAACATGTTGGTAACATGAAAAAAGACACAGTCCGACACTGCTACACGTTAGCCACGTTAGACATAAAATAAATAAATAAAAAATAAAAAGAATCTGTGCCCACATACTTCTTAAAGTTTCGCTTCAATTAAAATGTTTTTTGTATTTTTAAAATGCTCTTGTAGCCTTTCTCTCATGATGGAGGACATCTATAAAAAGTAATTAGCTCAAAAATGAAAATTCTAGGTTTTTCCTTATTCAAGTTATGGTGAAACAGGAGCAGATGAAGAAACGCGGTTTTGAAAAAGATTGTAGAAGTGACACAGAAAATACTATGGGACCCCCCCCCCTCCCCCTCCCAAAATACACTGAGCTCCCTGCTCTACTCAAATGTGATGCATCCACTTGCAGACACATTCTTCCATGAACTGGCATCTGGCTCAGAACTGTAAGACTGGATAGCTCCAATACTGCTCGTCGTTTTTGCTGCACTGGGGTTGTGAGGGGCTGTAAACTAGTGGGTGAGAGAGTGCAAACAGATGGCTGACGGCGAGGGGAAGGGGGGGGCGGCCTTGCTCCGTACCAACAGTCCCGCCCACCAAACCGATACAAATTGCTAATGAGCTACTGGCGCTCTGCAGAAATTGTGTCCTGCAAAGACCAAACTGTCCCAGCAGCTGTTTGTCACTTTTTGTTCCCTAGAAACCACAGAATCCGTTGGACCTCCAAGAATACAATGTTTCAATCTGTGAATCATTTATAACATTTTGACGACTTTCCTTGGGTTCAAATTTTAATTATAATATAAACCAGTCTATTATTTTTAATTAGCCAGATCCTCAACCGGTCACCTTTAGATCAGCTTCCACTCTCACTCTCAGGAAGAGAGCCGAGCCATTCATCTAGATGTTGACATTGATGAGATGAGCAAACGCAGAACCATCATGAGCTCCTCAAAAGACTGTATTACATCATTAGAAGTTTCCAGCTCTCACTCAGAGAAACGACCTCATTATTCATTCATTCAACCTTGAAGGAAATGAGTAACAAAGCAGGTAAGAACAGAGATCATTGCTGCAATGAGATGCCACATTGCAGATTGATGATGTGGTCCAAAAGGCCATTTTAGGAGGAACTCACAGGTTGATGTTGGTTAAAAGAATCCTGTGAGTCACAAGTACAAGCAAAAGCTAAATATTATAATATGCTGAATCAAACATAAACAGGAAGTAAAAAATCAACTCAAAAGTACTGTTTCATTCTGCTAAAATCAGTAGCTTATGAGAAAATTTCATCTTAGCCCTATGCAAAACAATAATAATAATAATAATAATAATTACCATATTAGAAGTGAAGGTTATGTTCCTAATGTGAGAGGTTGTCTGTTTCTGTGTGACCGTGCAATGGATTAATGGATAAAAGCACGATTCTATACCCCAAGAACTAGCTTTTTCTGATGAGGAAGCCCAAATAACCTGCTGCTCTGTTTATAGACAGATGATGTAGTTGTTTCTGTTTAATAATGACTTAAAGCCTCTGTGGTGAATTACAATAAAACAAGATTGCAATAGGACTACCGTTCATATTTACATTTTTCCCATTTCATGTTCAGTAAATATTGGTTGTTTCTTTTGTAAAGTACCACTCAAAGTAACATTGTGTGTATCACTGTGGAAGTTTAAAAGATTAGGCTTCCAGGCAACAGTTTATTCTCGAAAAAGTTAAAAAAACAAAATGTTTGGCTACTTTTCAAATGTTAAACTGGCTTATAAAACATTGTATGTGGGTTTCTATGAGAAATATATAAATTCTCTTTCACTTTTAGTCTTGATGCTTTATACAACCTGAAGGTATGACTGTATATGTTAAGTAAAAAAACAACTCCTAATTTAAACTTAATAAGACACTTTATAATAATTCTGGAAACAAATGTCCTCTTATCTGAATAAATGGGAGTTTTTGGCCCCATGCGTCAAACATCCTTCATTTCTAGAGGTCACTTGGATCTTTTTACAGTTTTACATCATAAATGTGTAGAACAAGAAAGGTTTAGTGTTTTTTTTCCTTTTCAAATGAGCAAATATAACATATGCACTATCTGTCATTTGTGGTCTGTACTGCCTGACAAATACTGTTTGGTTTTTATTCATTGTTGAAGTTAATTTAAACATTAAAGATGCTAAGATTGACTAAAGTATAAACACTATATATTATTTTTAAAGAATGGGGACGAGCAAGGACCATTTTGTCCTAACAGGAAGACAAACTGACCTTTTAGCAAACGGCGCCACCTGGTGGAAACAAAAACTCCTGTAAACCCAACCTACATTTATGGTGACTAAGAGATTGAAATTTGTTCTTCATTAATAAAAATTTGAACCGGAGGTAAAAACTGTCCAATTAAAGCCTTGCATTATAGTTTACATGTAAAATATTAGTTTCATGGATTTTTTTTGAATGAGCACATTATCACTATGTGTTTCATAAAAGTCTTTATTCATAAACTTGATGCAAGTTTACAAATTACTTTACATTGTCAAAATCACCCTTGCAATGAGAAAAGGAAACCAAACCAAAGCATGCTTTCAGTGCATCACTTTATAACCCGGCCACCATTGTTAATGAAGCAAGGTAAAGGACCAGAATCAGGCTGGTTCAGTTCTTAGACCAGGGCCGCTTCAGACAGAGACGACTGTGTTAGTCAAACATGTACGGACAAACTGTTTTGCAGAATCTAAGGCTCCAGATTTCCTAAGATGAGCATCTTAAAGCAGATTAAGCCGTTTTTGTGACCCAACAAACCGCCTTTTTACATCCAATCCGAGTGAGTGACAACTAGACGGGCCGTGTGCGTCTTGAAATTGGACTTGTGCGCTGATGCAGTGGGAGACAACACAAACAGTGACATGAAAAGATGGGACGTTTTTGAAGGCTTTCTAGTCACCCAGCGGAACCGCTCCACGGTATTCTGTCATGCACATTACAGCAATATCAAAGAGAAAAAGCTTGACGGGATCGGATCCCATCATCAAAGCTCAGGGTGGTCTGAGGGTTGGGCGTAATCTACACGGCACATCTCTCATCTGTCCAACTCTTGATGCGTTTCCTCAGAAAACGTGTGGAATGCAGCAGCAGAACACAGCTGGTAACAGGTAAGAACTAAAAACAACGGTAGACTTTCATAATGGAGAACGGGAAAAATCCAGAACACATTCAATCTTGGTATTGTTGTTAATATTCTGAACCAGTCTGTTGCAGAATTGAGTGTGCAGTTTGTATTCCTGAGTTATTTGACTTATATATATATATTTTATATATATATTTTTAACCAATAATGGAGGCGTGGGCTTAATGTAACAAAACAAGGAGATGGGTCGTTTCCTACATGGGTCAGAACAGCCCACAGCCATGCCAAACACATGGTTTGCTAAAGAGGGAGAGTTGATTCAATCCTAAAAATCGAAACAAAAATGGGACTGAACATCTGATGCAAGTGAGGTCAACACCAATCAGATGAGGGCTGCGTGTATAAAATATTACAATGAAGTCTTATATGTTGGCTATCAGGACAATATACTCAAAACAATGCAAGTAACCAAACAGAACACCCACAACAAACATGTAACTGCATTAATTGGAATGCTTCGCGCGCTTTCCTGCATATCTTTCACATTACATCAAAGCCGCGGCGCCCTGAGGGGTACGGCGGCGCTGAGAGTCGTCATGAATAGTAACCAGGCAGGTGGTGATGGGAAGAGCCAAGTCTGTCCTGTGGCAAATCTGAACCAATACTCTGTCAACCAAAGAGAGCCTGGCTGCTCTGGACAGGTGTGACGGTGGAAGGTAAAACGATGCAGGATATTGCTGATCTTCTGAAACTTTTTATAAGCAGCCACGAGGTGGGGGTGGGGGTGGTGGGGGGGGGGGGGGTCGCGAGTTAGAAGGACACTTTGGAGTCCCAGACAGAGAACTGGCAAGGTGGTCTGGATGAACGACCAGATCAAAGAACTAAACCAGGGGGACTTGAAACTTCATTCAGTTCAACACTCAACCTGGAGGCTTTCTCTACGGCTCATTATCAAACTAGGGGGGGGGGGGTACTGTCATGTTTGGGAGAAATAAGGGGCAAAAAAAAAAAAAAGAACAAAACCGTAGTAGTCATTAGACTTAAATATAAAAATGTTTCCTTTCATTTAGATATTTAAGGAGTATTCACGAGGCAACGTTCTTTCCTTGAATTTTAAATGGGCATTGAGAAGCTGCGGTGCCCTAAAAAGAGAAGTGTATATAGTAATACAGTCTCTGCCCAGCCAAAGACCTGGACAATGTTACAATATAAACAGTTAAATCTTTTTTTTCTTTTTTTCTTTTGCAGAAATACAAATTTACAGTTATACAGTGGAGTTAAAATCAACTACATTTCTACCACGCCTCTGCACTGCCCCGATCACGTTTTGCTGCGCCAAACCTCTCCTGCAGGTTTCCAGCCGGGTGGCGGTGGTGGGATGACGGAGGTCTCCAAGTTTTAAAGTCAGGTTTAAAGCCCATCTCTGCTGGTCTTCAGACACGGGCTCGTTCAAAAAACAAAAACAAAAATGTTTCTTCATCTCGTTCCCATCTCGTTTGGGGGTTTTCAGCTTTCAAAGAGGGCGGGCCTCAAAATGGTTTGACCCTTTTCCTTTCAAAGCAATAAAAAGATGAGTACTAGAGGTGGTCCACAGGGAGGAAAAGAAATGCAGCAGCCCCCCCCCCACACACACACGGTAATTTTCGTTTGGTCCTTCCCAGCCAATCGCGTCCAGAAATGTCACGTGCCGGTCTCTGATCCGGTCTGCGGCCAGAGCAGCCGGGAGCTGGAGGATGAAGCCATGCTGAACTTTTCAACTCAAAACCTGCAAGTAACTGACATGCTCAATGCCAAGAGCAAAAGGCAAGTCTGCATGAGGTTTAGTCCTACGTCCTGGGTTGAAGAATCAACATTACATTTGAAATAAAAAGTTTGATTGCATCATACAACAATGTGGAGAAGAATGAGCATCAGAGGGGGAGGGGGGGCACCCGTTACAGTATATATATATATATATTTATATATGTGTGTGCTAGTTTCTGGGTGAGGAGTTTGGTTTGGAGTTCAAACTGTCTGGCAGAGAACAAAACCACTTGCAGGATCAAAACAAAATTGGTCGAAAGGAAAGCAGAATCTAGAATGCATGGTCCCAGGGCAGAAAAGGCAACAGTATCTTTTAGCCGTCCTCTTTTGGGGGTGTGTACCAGCCTACACACACACACACACACAAAAACAAAACGGAAAAGTGACATCAGCGGATATCTCAACAAATTTCATAAGGGTGCATATTTTTCATCAGAAAACATCTAAACTACTTTGCACAGTTGATCATAGCAGGTAAACATAAGCACATCAATGTTCTTTATTTATGGAACACAAATAGTTCAGGCCTCAATACCCTGAACTTGGATGCGGGAAAGAGATTCGGTTGCAGTCAACAAAGTTAGCAATGAAAGTGAAAACAGACACTCACCGTTCTTTTCATGAATCTGAACCAGGGATTTGTAAGACTGCTGTGCTCTGGCAAGATTATACTGGTTCTGTGTCAAAACATAAAAACCTCATTAGCGTGCGAAGTGACATTATGTCTCACAGGAACATTTGTGTGAGGAGAATCAAATATTCCTTCTTTAATGGAGCAGTCTGACTTTGTTCTAATCATGTGGGTGAAGCAACACCATCATCATGCTGATGGTGGTTGAATCTGGTCCTCAACGCTGCAAAGACCAAATGACTGGTGGAGGATTATGGGAGGAGAAGGATGGACGTTCACCGCCTGTACATTGGCAGGAGCTGGCCACCTTCTCCACATGGCTTTGAGTTTCTGGGTGTGACCATCGAGCAAGCCAACACCCCTCATCTGAAGGGCGGTTGAAGGACCGCTGCTCTGCTCTGTATTTTTGACATGGTGCGTCTGTTCCTGGTTCAACAAAGCTGAGCTCCAAGAGGTCACTGCCACAGACCCCAACCCTCTAACATCCTTGGAAGGACTATACAGTTCCAGCTGTAAACATCTTACAGGATTCGTCCTCCCACAGAAACTCACTGGCAGAGGATGCAGATCAATAAAAAGGCTAATCCCAGAGTTTATAAAGGAAGCGGACTACACCAATCAGTGGATTTGTGGGCTGTTGCACAACTAAGTTTGTGTTGTTTCGCTCTGTTCCATTAACAACAGATGCTACCTGGCTGAGCATGTGCTTTTCACATCAGAACACGACTGATTATTGGATCCAAGTTGTGTTGAAATATAATCGATATCTTTATGATACTCCTAAAACATATCCAAGATCTTCTGCAAAACTCAGTAATATAATAAATGAAGGCACAAGCACGGTCGTAGCTGTATGTAATCCCAAACCCGCAAAAACTGACATCTTTGGTTTAGACGTTTCTGGTATCGTTGAATCCGATCAGTTCAATAAACAAACCTACAGAATCACCTGAAGGAAAGCCTTTGCATCAGTGAAGACCTGTCGGAATGGCTGCACAACATGCTGGACACAACAAAGAGCTAGTGTGAAGAGTCGGCTGCTCTTTCAGAGGATTGCTGTGAATACGCCCCTCTGCCCACCCTGACAGACACCATTACAGCGGTGGTATGACTCAAAAAAGAAAACATCTACGGACCCTGGAGGCACCAAAAACCCCAAACAGCGACCTGGATGTGGTTAGAGCCTCGAGAACATCATCTTCCTCTTAGTTATCTTCACAAGCAAAAGAGAAATGTATATTTACTCTAAATCGACAAAGTAAACTTGCCTCCACAGTCCAAGCTTGCAATGTTGCAGCACCCTAAACTGTGCAGCTCAGAGCTGCTAGGAGATGGAGCTCCTTTTAAACTTACACAATTGTAGATTATAGGTGCAGGAGGGTGGACTGGGGGAAGGAGACCCATGCAGGACTTAACCGTTAAGAATTTATAATCACAAATATTTCCCATCGGTGTCCCAGTGACGTGGTAAACCATGTAAGTGTTCCTGTGACCATGCTTACAGAGAACCAGACTGCAGACATACATACTGCTTGTTTTTGACTCTTTTGTTCAACAGCAGATGCAACATGAGGAAAAAAAGAAATCCTAAAAACTTAACGGGGACAGTTAGAACTAACAGGAGGACAGTAAAAAAACAAAAAACGTTCTCCACTACTGACACTATTGACCATCAGGGCTGATTCAGCATTTCACACGTGTGTTTGCATTCTACAGTATGTTTTAGCAGGATCTAACAAATCGCTCTAAAAGTGACACTTCAAATCCTCCACAGAGCCTGGACGCTACTTATGAGCCACTTTAACAGTGAACACAATACTGTGAAGACGTGCTTTACCGCATATTTATAGCCTCAAGCAATCACTTGAACTTCACACAAACTTCACTTTCAGAGAACAATTTGCAGAATAAAGTCACATCTGGTACCAGAACACTATGAAAACAGTTAGCCACTGCCAACACCGGCCAGGTCATTCTATTTATATCACTCTGCAGACTGCACTTTATACATGTGCTGTCTGGATATCTGTCCAACTGAATGAAAGGGTGGGAAAAAACAAAACAAAAACATTGTTGCACAGAGACGCAGCAAACCACCAATACAGGTCCGTGTACTACGTTGGTGTAAATACACTATAATGTGATTCTGTTAACTCAGGGTGGCCCCATCCAGTCACATGATCATTAATCAGCTCCGATTACATAGGCTTCATAATCAGAATCGTATGTGGTATCCCGATAAGGGATTGGATTTTTATTTTATTCTTATTGTGATCGCCGCTATGCACTTCCAGCTTATTATTAAAGATAAATACTCTACTAGAAGTCTGCAGATAACGAAGGAAGCACAACCTTTTATTGCTGTAAAGCACAGCAGAACATGACACTAGTTTAAGCAGGAGGCGCACAAAAAGAGTTCAGTAAAGTTAGCGAGACTTCCAGACTCAATAAATTTAAACGTTTTAAACTGACAGCAGGTCTCTCTGTTGGTTTGTCTTAACTCAAACAATGACCTACAAAGGCGTTTCAAAAGAATAAAAGGTCCGTCTTTTGTTTCTGTTTAATGAGAATGGCTCCCTGTGCTGCCGACAGAGAGATGGCAGTGAGAGGGCTGCTAAGGGACCGTCTACAAAGTGCAAGCTCCGAGAAAAAAGGGAAGAAAAGCACAAAACAATGTCTTAAAAACAACAGAAACACATACATGTTTACTCTGACATGAGCAAGCAATGAAGACTCATCACGCTACAAGAACAAATTCAAAAGAAAGTCATCAGTAGTTTTTAATGGATATGAATCACATCTGATAAAAAAGGCAATAGCTCTGAAGTTATTAAAGCTTCAGTCACTAAACTTCCTCACATGACTAATTATCACCTATTTTATATTAGTTAACTAATTATTCTAGTCGATAGTTGCATTATTGTTTGCTTAACTGTTCCATTTACTTCACAGAAGTGACCTGTTTAAGTATTTAATGATAAAATAAGGTCTATAAAACAGAAAAGGGGAGACCTGGATCTGTTTATTACATTTGTTCATTTTTATTTAAAATGTGTTACTGACGTATTTGTTTGGGGCTCGGTATCAACAGATCCTCAAATCGGATCAGGCCCAATAAAACCTGGCCGGGACATCCTACTGCCAACACAGCAAAGCATCCCAAACGTGGTTGCTTACCTTATTGGCTCCAAACTGTACTCTGGCTTTTCCCTTGACTAAAGTGGCGTTAATCTGCATGATGACAGACTCAATGGAATAGGCACTGCTCCAGCCCTGCAATCACCAAATCCAATAACCATTAGGATAGATTTTGAAGTATCAACAGGGAGATTAAAAAACAAAACAAGACAAAGCTTCATTATTTAGATTAATGGAACAGAGGGTTTTTTTTTGTGTGGGTTTACACAGAAACACAACACACCTGTTTGGTGAGAAGCTCCATGCACAGGGCGCCTCCTCCAAGAACGTAACTAAATCCAGAAAGAATCAATTCTTAGGCTTTTTTTTTTTATATGGAAATACAAACACATTTGAATTATTTTGTAAAAATTGTTATCAAAAGAACTTAAAATAACAAAAGAGATGATCTCACCCTCCAGAAAGCACAGGTGACACAACCCGGACAAATGGTGGATCGAAGGGGAAATTATCCTGTTTATTCAGGAGAAACCTCCATCAACAAACCGATCAGATAAACCTAAACATTCTTTGGCTTCCATGCAGTTTTACTCACTTTATATGAGAAGTTTAGTAAAATGTAATCCATTCCTTCCTTTTCTTTTAAGACTTGTAAATCACTGTGTAAAGGGCTGTCTGGATCCACCCTGTTGGACATGAAATAATACAGTCGGACCACGTTTGAGCTATGAAAAAGATGGACAAATGACCCAGGATGCTTACGTCCTCAGCTTGACGTGCCATTCATACAGACTGTCGTTTACAAGTTCCACTGAATAGATGCCTGGAAAAACAAAACGAGATCAGTCGAACAGAAAATTGATCGCAAATTTGTGTTTCGCATAACTTATTCTGCCAATGTGCATAAAATGGGCAGTCAGCTTCAAATTAACGCAAAAAAATCCAGATGGAGCCATGATTCCTCCTGAACAAATACCACAGCTTGCTTTGGAAATATATTATGCACTAAATAAATAAACCTGTGTGCTTACCTGACTTGTAACTCTGAGACCGATAAATCTCTCGGAGCTCCTTCATAAGGCGGTCGGACGCTTGTACTGAACCAGAAACTGCACCCTGCAAAAAGCACCGTTTGAAAGGGAACGCATAAATCCAGACAGTCCTTTACAAATTTGAACGCCACAGTAAACCTGTAGCTCAGACTTAGAATAGTCTGTCAAAGTTAGCTGTATTTGACTGGATGTTGGGTGTTTATCTAAGAAACATTCCTTCGGGTTTAAAATATAAATGACATATTCCAGATATTGAGTCAGAGGCGTAGCCCAGTTTCTTAACGGGATTATGTAAAACTTCATATCCCTTTCCAAAAGAAGAACAAAAACATGTTTTTATTTTTGCAGCCTCTGGAAGAGGAAAATAACAGAAGATAGCTAAACGGGAGCTTACATTCAGGTGGTCTTGTCTCTGGTTCTTCCGGATCTTTTCCAGAATAGCCAAGTTCTCCTTCTCAATGCCGTCATCGTCGGATTTCTTTCCGTCTGCAGGCTCCTCCTCTTTCATTTCATAGTGGTCCAAGTCCTCAATGTCCTGTAGATTCATCAAGAAAAAAAGAAACCCCCAATTCAAAACATTTCAGTCACAATGATTGTGAAGATTGTGAACACGCGATGAGAACATTGTGTCTCATCGTGGGTACTTTTGTTTTGAAACAAGAAAAACAAAGATAAAAAAGAAAATATTGTTTTGTTTTTGGCATCACATAAATCACATAAAACATATGCATAAATCTTTAAAGGTTGTAACTACAAATTGAAGAAAAAAAAACGAATAATTTGACTTAAAAGGACTAAATAAATCAAAAAGATAGACAGCAACAGCAATGTTATCTTACCTCTCCCATATCTTCTTCCTCTTCCTCTTCAGATGTGACTTCATCAGTACCATGCTAATCACACAAACAAAGACAGGACTGAGTCAAACTCAGTAAATCAGTCAACAACTGATTTTGGCCAACACTGTACATCTTCAGGAGACAGCAACCTTTCACTGGCAGTAACTGCGAAAGCAGGACACTGATCAGTTCATGGCAGCCCCGTGAGGGGGGGGGGGGGGGGGACAAACCATTAACATGTGAAGTCTGAATGTGCAGCAACGGTTGGTCAATGGGATTCAACCTCCTTTTTTTGTTTTAGTCTGTAATGCTGCGTCTCATTGAAGCTAGTTTGTGTTTTTTTCAGCTGATTCAACAGTTGGGGCTGTTGGTGAGAGATGACTGGCTGGCTGTTTTCAGCAGAGACAAAGAACGGCCAAAGGACTGACTCCACATGTCACACACAATCCCTTCACATCTGTCACTGTTTTTTAAAGGAAGACTCTCCATCTGATGCAGTTATAAGCAATAAAGAAACTAAAAAACTCTTCAATAACAATGATTCAATAACAAACTAAGGTCTTTTCAAAGAGAAAATCCTGTATTAAGATGCTCTAAATGCATCCATAGTTACAGGTCTATATGGGTTTATACCTGCTGGATTTTCACAAAAGGTTGATGTAAATAAACCATAATAAAAAGGACATGAGGAAGCTCAGATGAAAATGTTCCACACTATTTATTCACCTTCTACAAAAAGAAAGCCTGCTGTCACGCCACTCTGTTGTGGGGCTTTCCCCTGCAAGAAGTAGAAACAAACTTGCCTTTCGGTCTTGTCCCACAGGCCCTGCAGGTAGGGGCTGATCAAGCATCTCCACATCAGGATGTTGTGGAAGGTTGTAGAGGCGACACAGGTCACAAATTAGCTTTTTTAACTGCTGCAAAAGCTAGAAGAGACAAAAAAAAAAGAATAAAAGACATACAACATATATGCAACTCTTAAAAAAATGCGTAATTGACAGAGAGGAAAGCGCACATGGATTCGGTGTCAAGAAACATCATCAGTTGTTATCTTTATGTAACCATCATAAAGGACTGGTGGCTATTTGTGACCCAACATAAGAAATAGTGTGATTCGAGACAGTTAAACCAAAGCTGTGGAAGCAAATCTGTAACTGTAACACTGGACTACCAAACCACAAAAGTACAGATATGTCTGCAACCATAAGCAGAGAAACAAGTGTAACCTATAAACCATCATGCAGCCTAGACATGTTTGGTATTTTAAACCTAAATTGAAGGTTTTGCAATATCAAAGTAAGCATTTTCAAAAACTTCTGATGGATTTACTCATTTTTTAAAATTATGGGCATAAAGGTAAAAGTCAGTAATTTTGTTAATACAACAAAACATGTTTAAGTACACATGAAAGGAAAAGTAAAACACTTCAGTTTTAAAAGGTAATTTTAAACATTCCTGTGGCTTTTACTGATGTTTTTTAAACAACCTTAGCTCCAAATGGGTTTAGCTGCCATCAGCTTATATGCAGTGTCTTTGCAAATATGGTTAGAATTTAGGTCACCAGTGTAACATCTGTGCAACAGAAAGCACAGACTGATGCTATCTTTTTGACAAGAAAGGGGTCTTTGCCTGACATAATGTCTGTGATGCCAGAATGGTTCTTGGAAACAAGGCTGAGGAGACAAAACCTCTTTTCAGACATATAATGTGTTTTATTTTTGAGGAAATTCAAGCCAGAAATTCAAAATGAAGTCATTCTACATATCATATAGTGTTCTCTATGACTAGAATTACACATGAAGGTCTTACACCAAACCCAAATTATCCAAAGACCTAGACTAATAGGTCACTTGTGATAAATGACACAAAAAAGTGGAGAAAAAGGTTATGCCTACCCAAACAAAAGTAACAAACTAAGCTATCTAGTAACCAAGGAAACTCACCCATGTCTAAACAGTTAAGTACTTATGTGACTTCTACCAATGAAGCTCAACTAAAAAGGCTGCAAACATGTCTAAATGATGAGCAAAATCTTCCAGCTCTGAGCCAGTCGTGTCAGTTCATGTTCAGTTAAGTGAATCAGTGAAGTTAAAATGCAAATAGAGGTTTACTTTAATCAGCTGTCACAAAGCTTAAACGTGTTATTCGACAGAAGAAAAAAAACCTGAAGCTTACAATAATCAGCACACTAACTTAACCCAACAACCATCGTGACTTTTCTTATGGGCTTAAAGCTTGTTACAAATAAGGACCCCATCCCCGTTTGAGGATGATTCAACGAAATTGACAGCTCTGTCAGCTATTTTTTTACCCATATGTTCAAACTGGAGCAGTACAAAAAAAGGAGACATGGTTAACTTACCAGGGTGCTGCCTTTTCTGACATCTTCCAATCGCTCCAAAACCTGTGCCAAGCTCGGGTCATCAGAGTCTACGAACCATATTGGTGGCGTCGACGGATAAGACTCCTGAAGGAACGGCGTAAAGAAATGCAGTTAAATAAATGCTAACGACCCACATTATGAGTATTTCGAAACTAAACACAGATTTGCCAAGCAAAGAAACGAAACAAAAATACGCAGGAAAAAAAATGACGACGAAATTAGCATTCTGAACGTGTCGTTAGCCAAATAAATGCTAGCTTCGCTTCCAAAACTTGACAGTTAAGCGATTACTACAGGAGTGATCATCTTTCATTCATTCATATTAGAAAACAAACCACACAATGTGTCAAGCTGCAGAAAAAAATGTTAAAACGCGTGAGCAAGTTAAAATCACAAGTTTAAAAGCAAAAACGGGTGTCTGTGTGTGAAGCTAACTTCACCTGACTTGTGTTCCTAACCTGTCTCTACTCACCGTTATGTTACAGTGGATAATTAACAGCTTCTCTCCAGTTACGTTAAATTGACAGCTCAGTTCGTCCGGCTTCCAGTCGATAATCCTGAATCGTTCGTGGTTTGGATCAAAAATCGACTCCAAAAACTTCAGTTCGGCCTTGAGCCCCGACACCGACATCTTCCACGCATCTCCGGCTGGGCCACGGGGGAGAGGGAAAAAGTCGGGACTTAGCTCTCAAGCTAGTAAGAGCAACACCGTTGTTTTCACATAAAGCTGGTCTTAAAAGTACCAAGAAGTGAAGGGCCGTCCGCCACAGGTAGCGCAAAATATGGAACTGCTACAATCCGTGTTCTGGTAAATTTCAGCGCAACTGCTAGTGAAGTGGCTAATGTTAGCTAAAATCTGCTAGCGAGCTAGCCGTTGTTGTTGTCTTTCCGTCTATTGTTGTTGTCTGCCTATGAAAGCAACATTTTCAGGCATTCGTGGTTCCCTGTGTCCGTTGTCTCACTGTCCCATCGGACAATTCTTTAATAAGAACTTGACCAGGAAACGAACATATAATCTTCACGATGTGACCAAATATCCCGTTAAAAGGATTGTGTTTTTCATCCCGGTGCAACTGTAGCTGGCCTCTTGTGGGGTTTAAAGATGGCGTTTGGCAACCTCCCCGCTCCTGCAGAATCCCAGCATGCAGTGCGTGTCAAATCTATTCAAAATAAGAAAACTAATGTTGTTTAACGATCATACGAGCATAAATTAAAAAAAAAAAGATGGGCACTAAAGGGGCTTTTTGTAGATTTAACTTCTGGCTGACTTTTCAAACACCTTGCACAAAATAACATTTGTATCACTTTATGATATTATTTAAAAATATGATATTGTTATACTTTGAACTGAAGAAAAAACTGTCTTACAATTTCTGTTTTTGTTGTTATTTCCTATCTATTTGGGCCTAAAAAAACACCTTACAATTTTAATTAAAAAAAAAAAGGTTTTTATTTTAATTTCCCAACATGTCCATTGTAGAAGACAACAGGACGATATTTCTGTGAAAATTAAACTCAATTTGGAAAATCAGAAAAAAGGAGCGATAGTCACCCAAAAACATTAAATTTTGTTCTAAAACAATAAAATTCTGTATCACTCTTTTGTTACATGTTGGACCATCTGCTACAGAGGAAGATCGACCGGTAAATTGAGAGCTTTGCTTATTGGCTCAGCTGTCTCCTCACCACAACAGACCGGTACAGCAATCGACAACTACGGACGCTGCTCTGATCCGCCTGTCAATCTCATGCTCCTGTCTTCCCCGTCTCATGGACAAGACTCCAAGATATTTAAACTACTCCAACTGGGGCAGGGACACTCCACCCACCAAGAGAGGGCAAACTACCCTTCTTCGGTCGAGAACCATGGCCTCAGATTTAGCGGTGCTGACCCTCATCCCAGCCGCTTCACACTCGGCCACAAACCGGCCTAATGCACACTGGAGGTCCCAGCTTGATGAAGCCAACAGGACAAAGTCATCTGCAAAGAGCAGAGATGAAATCCTGTGGTCCCCAAACCAGACCCCCTCTGTCCATTAAAAACTATGAACAGAACCGGTGATAAAGGGCATCCCTGCCGGAGTCCAACATGCACCGGGAACAGGTTTGACTTCGTGCCGGCTATGCGAAGCAAGCTCTTGCTCCGGTCATGCAGAGACCGGACAGCCCTCAGTAAGGCTCCCCATACTCCCATAGCATCCTCCACAGGATATGGGGGACGCGGTCGAACGCCTTCTCCAAATCCACAAAACACATATGGACTGGATGAGCGAACTCCTGCATTCCCTCCAGCCCCCTAAAGAGGGTATAGAACTGTTATCCTGTTCCCACGGCAAGGCCGGAAACCAAACTGTTGTTCCTGGATTTGAGGTTCGACCATCGGACAGAGTCTCTTCTCCAGTACTGTGGAGAAGAGAGTCCCTGAGGAGGCTGAGGAGTGTAATTCCCTGTTAGTTGAAACACAACTAAATCAAAAAAAGATCCTCGAAAATGTTATCAATGTACCGTGAAAGGTACGAGATTGGACTCCAGTATTCACAAACTTTGGAGTCATCTTGATAGGCAGGGCAACCTGCTAGCACAGGTGTAAACCTGTTATGATGGACTTTTAAAAAACACAAAAAAATCAAGTTGATTAAAAAAATAGCAGTTATTTTTTCCTGAATCTCATTCTCCTCGTCCTTTTTATCATCCGAAAGCTCCAAATCTGAATCTCCCTCAAATAGCCGTGTATATGACTGAAAGCTCCAATCTGCACTTTTCTTTCCTTTCCTTCCTTTATTATTGAATACATTTTCAATTTTTTTTCTTTTCTTTTAAAGTAAATTTTACGTTGATTATTTCGATGATGTATTGTGATTTTAATGCATTTTTCTGTTTTGTGAAGCACCTTGAATTACTTTGTGTACGAATTGTGCTATACAAATAAACTTGCCTTGCCAAATATCTGGTATAGAATCCTCTCTACTTCACTTTTTTTCTCCTAAAATAATGTGCAGCCATTAAATACATTAAAATGGTCCTGGTGTCCACAACAGTTGACATTCATTAAATGCCTGCTGTTTTAAAACAGAAAACATAAAACTATTTTCAGATCTAAAAATATTGTTTCTAACATGTTTATGACCAAGAATATATAATTATCATTGTAAAAAAAAAAGGAATAGATACAGAATATTTGACTTGCCTTTCACCTTACCATAAAATGAAGTAATTCGTTTGGCAGCCATCTTGCTAGAGGTAAAACTTAAAGTTCCCAGCATGCAAACGCAGAGTAGAGTAGGAATTGGAAAGGTATTTCCTTAGAAATATACATGTAAAAAAAAGGTCCATTATAGAGGACATAAATGAGTGGGCCGGATCTCAGGATATTACAATTTATTATGCATATATTGCTATACTATATTATTTAACATATTATTTAGTTCACAATCAAGTTGCTAAAGATTACCAGGGGCAGAGCCACGGTGGGGCCACTGTCCTCCCACCGCAGCCCCCCCACACACACCTCCAATTTTTGATTCAGTTTGATTGAGCATTGCAAAATTAATATTGAATTTACATAAAATTAATAAAATGTTCTTCACCATCTCACTTTCCAAGATTTTTTTAAAATTTATTTATTAATAAAGTGACTATTTGGACATATTTTTCAAAATATGTGCGGCCAGTGCTGAAGTCTTTTCTTGGCTGCACTTATTTTGAATGCTCAAAATATAGCCACACTTAAAATATTTGCTTGGTAACCATTCCTGTATTTACCATTACCCCTTATACATTCGATCACCTACAAAATGTAGCCCTGTATGTGCGAGCATTGCAGCAATAGGCATTTTGTTGGCATGTAATAATAGGTGTGACCAACACGAAATTCCATCAGTTTTTGCACTTGGTAACAAAATCAGCTTAATTTATATTACTCTTACTTAAAAAAAAAAACCTTTATTAAAAACAACAACACAAATTTTAGTGATTATAAAGACATTCTGGCTTAAATAATTAGGTGTGGCTAAAGTCAAGTTCAAAGTCTTCTGAGTACCTGCATCAAACGCTAATTTTACCTGCTCAATTTATAATATTAATATACCAATAAATAAACTATAAATGTTTCTTTCTTTGTCTTCTGAGTACCTGCATCAAACGCTAATTTTACCTGCTCAATTTATAATATTAATATACCAATAAATAAACTATAAATGTTTCTTTCTTTTTTTCCCCTTCAATAATCAGTGCTCCTCAGCATATTCCCTCCCTGGGTAACACAGGGATTGGTCTTATTTTTGGCCAAAACAGCAGGATTGATACAAGTTTGACATGTATTGATCACCAAGTCCTTAAACTGGATAAAAATGTACCCTTTCTCATGCAAAAGTCCAAATGTGAGTTTTACCCTGTGAAACCAACACTAGGGAGCAGTGTTGGCCCAGCATATAAAGAAAGTACTCATTCAATTCAATTCAATTCAATTTTATTTGTATTGCCCAAAATCACAACAACAGTCGTCTCGATGGGCTTCGAAGTAAAACATGAACTCAAAAGGATCACAAATACAAAGAGTTCAATAGGAAAATACTAAAATGAACTAACAAACTGACTAAGCTATACTGGCATCCCTGCCCTTAGACCCCCCTTCGCGGTAAGGAAAAACTCCCAAAAAAACGGATTCCGGAAAAACTCATCAACAACAGATTACGGTAACATTCTTTCTAAAGGGCTATTAACATTAAAATATTAATAAAAAAAGGCTACATGTCTCAGAGCTGCTCTCTGCTGTAGCTGTTTACGTGACAGCCTGTAAGACAGTTGCAGATCTTCCACCACAGAGAGGTCAACATAACCTGAACACCCTCACCCAGGTCTAAAAATCCTACTGCTGACTGTGTTCTGCCTCTACTCCTCGCAGCTACTCATTGACATATTTTGTGGCTGAGAAGTTTTTCAAAGAGTTCAGATTATGTCAACTCTAACTCATGTTTTTTAAGTAAGCTACCTCTTCCTCAGTCACTTTTTGCATTTCTTCTGATTGTCCAAATGTGATGAAATTGTCTTGTAATTATGAAAGGTAGCAACAACTGTGGATGTTGATCAGATGTTACAAATTATTGGTTAAGAAAGAAAGAAGTAACTTAAGGGGGGAACTTTAACAATGCAGCGGTTCCTCTAAAAATGTCAATGTTCCAGTTTAACAAACATTCGTTCATTTGTATGACATTGATTTCTGTTGTTTCTACTAAAATTGTTTTAATATTTACATTTACATGTCATGGAATTCTAACTGGAGAAACAAAAAAAGGGAAATTGCGGTGGGTGTTAGCAAAGGTCTGTTTTTAGATTGATTAAAAATGTTCCCCTCCTATCTAACCAAACATAAAGTGGAAGTTTAATTAGACAAAAATGGAGAAAAGTGAATCAGTTTGTAGGCTAAGCCTGATCTTATAGATACAGTAATCAATGATGGGAATTTTAATTTGACTTTTTTTTCTCTTAAATCTAGAAATTCCTTTTTGTGAACCTTCAACAAAACATGACTGTAATGCACTTTGAGCAAATTCTTTAAATGTTTTTGTGTAAAGGTTTTTAAAAATACTTTTTATTTATCAGTCTTCTCGACTGTCTCTGAGAGTTTAAATGGATGTTATTAGAAAACTTCTCAGTTAGCAAAAACCCCTCCCATGTAAGTTGAATTAGACGTCATATCGATCTTTTGGGAGTCCTCTCTTTATCAAAATATGTTTCAAGAGGGTAATGCTTCCATCAAACCATTTTTCACATGCTCCACCTTTGTCACAATAGTTTGCTGCTCGTTGCGCTCTGCTACAACAATTCGACCAGAGCTCCTCTGCAACACGTTTACACAGAACCCACCTTTTTACAAAACCTGCAAAATTACAAAATTTATCCATCTGTCTATTATTCTCACACTGTCCTACGCATGGCAGGGTCACATGGGATGCTGAAACTTATGTCAGTTTCTGTGGAGAAAGCAGCGTTATCCCTGGATAGTTCACCAGTCCATCGTGGAGCCCCACACCCTGACACACTCACACCTAAGGGATCATTTAGAGCTCCCAATTAACCCATTTAAGATGTTTTGCAACTGCGGGACAAAGTAGGGATACAAAATCCACACCTACAAAGTGAACCTGCAAATCCCACACAACTGGCTGTTAAATCCAACAGCCAGTTAATTAAATAGCCGATTAAAGAAAATAATTTTTACCTGAAGCCTCCAGCCTCACAGTCCTTTACCAGGACGTAACTGAACTTCTTCTTTTTTGTTCCAAAAAGGCAAAAGCTTATGACTGATTAGAATTAAAAAAAAAGATGTAAATAAAAAAGAATTGATCCTTTACAGATTAAACAACGCAACTTAATGTAGCGCAGCACATTTACCAGTTATCACCCTATTAAATACAAGTCAGAGGACAGTTATTGACAAGGACCTGGCTCATTTCATTTATCCTCACACTCTAATGGCTATAAATGGAACGATCTATGTTATTCCTGGATAAAATGCACTCATGAACACACAAATATTAATAAAGGTGAATTTTCTGCATTGAAAGGAGGTTTCTTCCTATTATCAATGATGACTATTGTTATAAATATTGGGCTGTATAAATAAAATTGAATTGATGACACACAAGCAGCCTTAACATCTGAAATAATTAAAGCATACTGGAGGGTTTCTGAAACACTGTTTTCCTCTCAGATCTGCTTTATGGCCAAAAACAGGGATGTTATTGTTCTTAAAGCCATTGTGAATGCAAAATTATAGAAGAGAAATGTTGTAGTCCTTTGTGATTTATTTTCCTCCTCTGCTTTACATCGAAACAGCACAAGTAAATGAATACTCTGTATTGACACTTAATTTAATTCCAGACAGCAGGAACAAATCATTTCTCACCATTTACCAGTTTAATTATTTCTGCATGAGCAGCACCAGCTCACATCAAACCAGGGAGCATGTAGGCTTTGTCAGAATGACCTAAAACCCCCTTTGAAGATGTAAACACACTACTGCTGACACAGTTTATTTTTGTCATCTCTACAAATGGAAATTTGCGACAAGGAAGAACAAGGTATCTATATTTGATCTATACATCATTGTTATTTTAATCAACTGGAAGCCTTATTTATTAAACCCATATGAACTACCATCATTGGTACTTTTTTTTTTGTTGAAGAAGAAAAATTGGTGCAAAAAAGCTTCTGTTGTAGTGAGCATGTGGAGGCACACAGATGTTTAGCTTTGAATCACTGAGGCCATTTTTCACTTTTTCTTGCTGATTCACCACAAACAGAGGGGTTGTTTGTCAACGGAGACAGCGGCATCCTGACCAGGGAGGAGAAGCACGATATCCCTTTGGGAAACAGAAAGCATTTAGGGAGAAGCTCAGTTCATTTCTAGGGCACCATAACTGCAGAGTAGAAATACTGAGTATGTTTTACGTCATCCAAAAAGATGAAATTCCATCTTAACGTAATTAAAAGGTTGATCTCACACCCATTAGCTAACAGGATTATCTCAGATTATCTCAATCTGAAATGTAATTCTGGACGCATTTAGTGACCAAAAAAAAAAAAAAAGACAATCACATGGTGAACAGCGGAGCATCACAATGGATCTGAAAAAAAAGAAAGATTGAAGAAATATCTACAAAAGTTACCATTGTTTTGAACAACAAGGTATGGAACCAGTGCATCTGAGTGAAAAATTCAGACTTTTATTAAAAACTGATCATCTTTTAAGCTTTATTAAAAGCATTCCCAGTGATCTTTTAGTTTGATGATACTGTTTTTTAGCCAAGCGCTTTTTTTTAAAGGTAGTTTTCAAGGACATAGTTTTTGCAGCACTAAATTCCCCTCTGAGTTAGGGGACCGTTGGCATGGCACAACACCGCCCCCCTTCCCTTCCCTTCCCTTCCCTTCCCTGTGGCAGAGCAGGGAGCTTGTAGCCTGCCGATTGTGTTTTCTATGACACAAATAAGCTCGTTTTCAAATGATTTTTTTTGTCTGCTCCTGATTCACAAGTTGAAAAAAGACATACTGGTACTCAGAAATGCAACTTTGAGCTTAATTTCCTGTCCTCTGTGATAAAAAAAGCCACAAGAACATGTTAAAAACACCAAAACATGGTTCTTATCAGAGTTGGTATTTAACAGTAATAAATACTACAGACTAGTTTCCTACACTGCATTTAGCTTATTTTATAAAGGATAAAAAAAGGCAGAACAACTTGCAATTTCTTCTCACCAGAGTCTTCACAAGTTGCTGTTAGAGGACACTTGTCCATTCCACAGATCTCCGTTTGTCAAAGTGTCCCTCTAAAGAGCCCACAGAGGGCCATTCCTTTCAAACACCTCTAATTAAAGAGCAGATGTCACCTTGAACTACAGTGTCGTTATTATATGAGCCAGAGTGTACAAGAAAAAATGGAAACATAAAATGAGGCAAGTCTGAAAGAGACAAAAGATTTTAAAAAATGTGCAAATATTACACAATGTTGAATGAAGACATAATTGATTCGCTGATTATGCCTACAGTCACAGAAAAGCTTTGAATGAATCAAATTTCTCAGAATAGACCCTGTAGTCTCATCCAGATAAACCATGATAATGTATTGAGTTCCCCCCCCCCCAATAAATAGTGCAAATTATTACACATATAAATGCAAAGGGAATAAAACACATAATTAAAAACACATTGTTGTGAAAGTTACTTACAGAGTGTAACTTATGACAGATTACTAGTTTTTGATATTCGAAAGTAATCCCTTTTTTAAAATATTACTTTCTCTGATTTGCATTGCAGCACATGATGATTACCAACATTAAGTTACTTTCACCTACAGAGGTAAAACGTAATTCAAAATGATAAGATGTAGTAAAAAGTACCGTCATTTACCCCCCACCATCTGTCATACACAGGTGTGAGCGAAATTTGTTCTCTGCATTTGTCCCACCCCCTGGAACTATTTGGTGTCTTAACCCCCCCCCCAAATCCAGCCCCTTATTGCTGAGTCTCAAGCAGGGTCCCATTTTTAAAGTCTTTGGTATGACTCGGCCTGGATCTGAACCCACATCCTTCCAGTTACAGGGCAGACACTTTAACCACAAGGTAGTTAGCATTATGATGAGGAGTGATATGGAAAGAATTAATAAAAATAATATTAATAAAATAAATAATATTTTGTTTTTGGTATTAAAGAAAGGAACAATACAAATATTTTGAGAACTAGCCCTCAAACTTACAGTTTGGTACACATAAAAATATAAAAGGCTATCTACTTAAGGAAAAAAAAGAAAATTCTGAGACAGATCATTATTAAAATAAAGATCTGTGAAGACTAACAGAAAATGTTAATTAAAGTTGCAAGAGCAAGCATTTAATAGATTTTTGTAGTATTTTAAAAACATCTCGTAATCTTGGTGCTTTGAACTATTACATTTTGGTCAGTTGTAGTAGGCAAAGTACTAAACGTGTTACTTGTAAATTATTACTCAAAATGGTTTACAGTACTGCATAACTACAAAAAGGTGTGCAAAACCTTTTATGATGTTACTCCTAACAATATTAAACAGTAAGTTTAACACAACATTAGAGTATAGAATCGTGGTTTTGTGGCTGTATTTACCATCTTTTTTGTTTGATAAAATGGATAAATGCACCACCCATGCTTTGCCATTCTAATTAGATAAGGGTTATCTGTGAAGCATCACTGTTCGGTGGGATCTGTTGTTGCTCATATGGGCTAACCCAGTAAACTGCTGCCTAATCACATTCAAGCCAGAGTTTATTTACTTTCTGGGGCACTGCTGTTCTGGCAATAGCCAAAGTAGATAGGTGAAAGGGGTTTTGTAAATGCGTGCACTACTGCCAATCTATCTACCCTGATGCAAATATGGTTTTCAGAGCCAGAGAGTGACCCTGACAGAATTACATGATGGAAAGGAGGCCCGGCTTAAATCAATTAGCTAAGAGGACAAATAGCCTTTAAATCATAAGCTGCCCAGGCCCAGGGTAATAGGCCGAAAGGGAAGGCACACAACGAGAGAATAACACTCGTGACCATTGCAAACAGTGCTTCTAGTGCACACCTTCAATCACTGACCAGCAATGGGAAAAATATTGAAAAAATTCTGTTCTCCTAACATTTTGCCTAAAATATAAATTCCTAATTGTACTGTTCAAATCTCATCAGATGGTTTTTTTCTCTCTGGTAGATTGATTATTATTATTGCCTACTTAATTCTATTGGGGTTTATAAGCTCCACCGCAAGATTTAAGCAACACATTAGGGTTAAATTTGCACAATTTGCTGAGCTCAGCAGCCACCTTATGTGGAGAGCTGCCAGCTCTATTCACCCACTGGGAGGGAAGACCATGAACCGCTAAAGCTTACACTAAATGATTCATTGTCAGAGGAGTTCAGTTGTAACTGAAAAGCCCTTTTACTCTCACATTCTTCAATCTCGTTCAATCATGGCATTTCCCTGACATCTTAACTATACCATTTACTTCATGGTCCATTTCTTGACATAGGTGATTGACCTTGAATGTGACGGAAAAGCAGCACATTATGCTCTTTTGTGCTGAGGGATTGTGTGACTGTCTGAGGGGGGAAAAAAAGGAAGCCAAACTTATATTGAGAGAAACTGGGACATATGGTGAGTATGCTGAGAAGCTGTATGTGGCAGATAACATTTCACAAAAAAAATCTGTTCACAGTGGAGACTTTAGGAAGGAAGTGGGTCTCAAAGGGAGGAACACACCATCTGGAAAGCTGCAAGCTGTGACACATCCAATTTACCTCAACCTGTGGACCAGTTGGTAACCTCTCTGTAGAGCTCACCGGGGCAGAAGCATCCATCAGGTGCGGTCACATGCAGGTCAGATTTGGAAAGACAATTGTCAGATATATCAGGTTGGGCTTTAAAGTCAAGTACAGTAGAAAGGTTTGTCCTCTGGGACGTGAAGCCAAGAATGAATCCCATAATTCATACCCTCCATCGTGTAATCATTACAATGGGGCTGAAGCATATCATAACAGGACAATTCCCCTTTGTAATCCTTTTATCTTCCTGTCAAATATATGAATGAGTTAATATTAGACAATCCTAACAAACATGAATCACCTCAAAATTGTATAAGGTGTCTCACATGTTTAATTAATACCTGAGGTTATGAAAGACAATTTTGTTTCCATGTATTGCTTGCATGTTGTGAATACTGATTCTTCCCGCATATTCTCATTCCTTAGAATGTTTTTTACTCACTAATCCAACAATAGAAAGGGCATTAACTATTTATTTAAAAGTAAGGTCACCACTTTCAAAAAATGTAAAGTCATTGCAAAATGTTTTGGTCTCAAACCAGGAGACTGGTTTTTATAATTGTACTGTAAAACATGTATCATTTTTTCCTTGGGAATGTAATTTAGATTAGTACAAGTCAAATATACCATCCATCCATTTTCCTAACCCATACCCATTTTTTGAGACTGGGGAAAATAGACATTGAATATTTTGTACCAGTTTGAGTGTATGGCCGCCATATTTACAAATGACAAATGATTTTTCTCATGGCTAATATGCTTTTCTGAAAGCAGGAGATTGTAAGGTGCATCCATGCCAAACATTTGGCACAAAATGCATGATTTGTCTGAAATATCAACCTAACTGGATCCACTACTAAGCATCATGTCTGCCACCTGCAGTTTTGAGAGGCTTAGAGCAAAATTTCAAAGGGGGCAAATCTCATGAATCTTGCTCCAGGCTTTTTTCACAGCTTTATTCTTATATAAAAGACTTGTCAGGCACAAACCGCAATTATCAATTCCTTCTCCGTGATCAATTTTCAAACAGTTGGCGGTTGGCTATTACTATTGTACTACTCCGCCATTTTTTCCAGCAGGTGCGTTTGTCATCACAGCAAGATCAAGGACAAGAAGTGCTCTGTTAATAGAAAAAATATCATCTTTAATTTCAGCTAAATTAACAAACATAGAAAACACAGATCGAGGCAGCTGGATCACACAGAAAAAACAAGACAGAGTTAGCACACGTTAGCAAAATTGATCTTAGCTTTGTCTTTTATTTACACTAGCTTTAAGAATCGCCAAACCCCACACTCAAAAACCTCAGTCAAGTCAGCAATACTGATGGCCTCATAGCACAAAGCCCCAACTATCAGATGTGTTTTGAAGGCCTGTTTATTAAATTAATTTTGCATGATCATAAACATTTGATAATTGGTAATATTTACAGACCCCCTAATTCACCCTCTGACTCAGTTAAAAACATTCTTTCTACTGCTACATCCTTGGGGTGTAAAAGTGAAATGATCCTGTTGGGAGACTTTAACATAAATTGGTTATGTCCGTCATCTGCTACTGAACGTACTCTTTTTAATAGTTCTAATTTCTCACAGTTAATATCTAAACCTACAAGAATTAGCACTAACTCTAAATCTCTTATTGACTGGATTCTAGTAACACATCCAGACAGAATCCAAGACTCTGGTGTCCTATCAGATTGCTTCAGTGACCACTGTATCATATATTGCATTTGGAAAATTAAAACTCCTCGTCTTCCCCCAAAATTGGTCAAAGTTCGACAAACAAAAATATTAAATATTGATAACTTTATTGAAGATTTGCTTAATATTAATTGGGCTAGACTTAACTTAATTCCTTTCATGAATGAAGCTTGGGACTATTTTTCCACTGAGTTACTGAATGTTATTGATAAACATGCACCACCAACTGTGATCCGAGTAAAAGGCAAACAGATGCCGTGGGTAAATGGAGAACTGATTAGTCTGTTCAGACAGAGGGACAAAGCTTGGGAGAAATTCCATCGTACTCAAGACCCTGCTGATCGGGATGCTTACAAACGTTTAAGAAATATCTGCACTACAAGAACTAGAAATGCTAGATCGAACTATTACAAAGATAGTCTATCTAACAATGCTAATAATCCAAAACAATTCTGGAGGCAAATTAACAACCTATTAGGAAAAACAGATTCTGCTTCAACTAATATGCTTATTAACAATGTGTGTACAAATGATCCGGCTGTTATCTCTGAGGCATTCTGTCAGCATTTCTCAAAATCACCTCCTATTGAATCTCCTTCTCATTCCATTTCTCACTGTGTTAACTTGTCCTGTGACAGTATCTTTTCCTTCAGAATGGTCAATCCGACTGATGTAGAACAGGTCATAAATGAGCTCTCATCTACCAGTAGTGCTGGTCCAGATGGCATCGAAGCAAAATTTGTTAAACTTGCTTCTCATGTGCTTTGTTTTCCCTTGGCTGCTCTTTTAAATCTCTCTTTTACCACGGCTGAAGTCCCCTTGGCTTGGAAACGTGCAAAAGTTATACCTCTTCATAAAGGAGGGAATTCTAATGACATGAGCAACTATAGACCAATCTCAATCATCAACAGTATTGTCAAAGTATATGAAAAAATTATCTTTAATCAACTTTCAGAATACCTAACACTTAATAATATACTATCTCCTTTCCAATCCGGTTTTCGAAAACATTTCTCCACAACTTCAGCTTTGTTAAAATTCACCAATGATATTTTCTCTGGTTTTGATAATAACATGTTAACTGGCGCCTTATTTATTGATCTTACCAAAGCTTTTGACATGGTAGATCACTATCTGTTACTGGACAAACTTCATTCAATTGGCCTTGATAGATCCTCTCTCCTTTGGTTCAACTCATACCTTCATCATCGTCAGCAGTGCGTGCTTTTTAATGGCAGCTATTCCAACTTTCTAAGCGTAGACAAAGGCGTTCCACAAGGTTCTGCACTTGGTCCCCTCTTATTTTCTATCTTCATTAATGACCTTCCAACTAAATGCATTTACAGCAATATTCAACTTTATGCCGATGATACTGTCATTTACTCCTCTAAATCCAACATTGTTGACATTCAGCATTCAATTCAACATGATTTTAATTCTGTTCAATTGTGGTTACAATCCAATAAACTTCTACTCAACAAATCTAAATCCTATTTTATGTTGTTTCAAAAAAGACTACGTCCTGTAGCTGCAAGTGAAATACATTTAACTTACCTGGACATGTCACTTATTTCAGTAGCAGAAAAATTCAAATATCTTGGTTTGTGGCTTGACTCCTCTCTCTCTTTTAGTGCTCATATACAGTCCATTGTCCACAAAATTTCGTATCGTTTAAAATTACTTTATCTATCAATCAATTGTTTTAGTCTCTCAGTCAGGAAGAAAATCATCTCACAACTGATTATCCCGACTTTAGATTATGGTGACATCATTTATCAAAACACTACTCTCACTAACCTCCGACCACTGAACGTTATTTATAACAGCTTGTGTCGGTTTATTCTTCGTTGTCCATTTAGAACTCACCACTGTCTTATGTTTCAGCAACTGTCCTGGCTTCCCCTATCCTCTCGACGTCAATTTCACTGGCTATTGTTCATTTTCAAATGCATTAACCTTAGCTATCCAGACTATCTCAAACAATATTTAACTCCTTTTCAGTCTTCTTATAATTTACGTCATGCAGATCAAATTTTTTTTGCTGTTCCAAGAGTTAAAAAACAAATTGGAAAATATTCATTTAATTATAAGGCTCCCTCTGACTGGAACAATCTTCCTCTATCCATTCGCTCTTTAACCTCATTCTTTGCATTTAAAAATGCCTGTTTAGTTCATCTTCAACACTCATGTAACTGTTTTTGATTTAATTTGATTTCTTTTCTGCCTTTTATTTATTATTTTATTTCCTTACTTTAAATTAATTATTAATTACTTGTAGGTGCATTAAATGCCTATGTTTGTGTGTGTGTGTGTGGGTGTGTGCCTGTTTGTTGTCTTGTAAATTTTAAGTTCTTTTTGTCTTGTTTTGATATATGTAAAACTCAGCTGTATCTGTCGGTTATTTATTTGCTTGTTTTGTTGTATTTTGAGGACCCCCTTGAAAACGAGATGATACATCTCAAGGGGCTTATCCTCTAAACAAATAAATTGAAATTGAAATTGAAATTGACATGCCTCCAGGTCTTTGGGAAATTCTTGATTTAACGATGCAAAGTTAGCACCAACAAACATATTTAATCCAAAGACTCTGAGAAAACACCCAAACAGCCTTGAGAGACCATGCATGGCTGTCAACATCCGACATCAAAGACAAACACCAGGACGACCACGTCTTAACAAGATTTTACTAGACCCCAATTCATTACATCAAGGTTGTGTCCAAATTCCTTCACTACTCACTACTAAGTGCACTCTAAAGAGCATTTGACATTTTGTCTGAGTCTACAATTCTAAAATACAGTGCCCGAGAATTTTCTCAGAAACCTGCGAATAACCAACACACATCGATGCTCACTAGATTGGTAAATAATTGTTAATAACTGTCTGTTCACTTTACAATTACCGGTACAAAGCCCATTGAGATGACTGTTGTTGTGAATTTGGGCTATACATATAAAATTTAATTCAATTGAATGTTTACTGAATAATTTAGCTTCCACTGTTTGGTTTGTAGTGACAAACAACTTTCCGGTTTTGTCTATTTTAGAGCCATGTTAACAAACCGCTTTCTCTAACAGGAGGGTATTTACTTTCAGCTAATTGATGGATGTTCAGATTTCTGTGAGGGAAAGGTAGCTTTACATCCCATTTGTTTCACTTACATTGGAGAAACTACAATCCTCGCTGCCTGCAGGCTAGTTGATTATCCCTTGCTGAAGTTGATAGCAGCCGGTCCACACAGACATACTGCAGTCAGTCTCTTCACCATCTGAACCCAGCATCCCATGATGGGATGTCTCTGATGATGAGGGGGGCTCTGTGGTCTCTGGAATGACACAGAGCCTTAATCGTCTAAATTCATCTCCTGTGAGAGTTGGCCTGATTGTAACCCAGAAACCCAATTGAATCACACAAACCTAATTCATGACAAATGTACAGGCATCGTTAAGCCACCTTTTCCATTGAAAAATACCTTTTTCCTCAATTCCTATTGAGATGAAATGAAATACTTTTGTTACACTGTCTGTCATTTCATTAAACACTAGTTTCATTTTTGTTCTTGTCCCATCTTTTTCTACTTCTATATTCCATAAAGGTCAGGACCAGGCAGGTCATTTTCACATACAGCTCTGTTAGTATTGACCCAATCTGTTCAGTCCTGACCCAATGAGAAGGCCCAAGAGGGAGATTGAACTTTGAAAGAACATGAGACCAGAGATCCAGTGTCAGTCCAAATCAGTCCTAATTATTTCCAGACAGGACCAGTGTCTTGTGTTCTTCCTGTTTGTTTCAAATGAGTTCATTGATTTTTTTGTTTTGTTTTATTAAATTAAAGATCTGTCAATCTTTTATTAATCTTTTTTAGGTTGTTTTCCTGATGTTTTACCAACAACAGACAGATGTGTGTGTGTGTATATGTCTGTCATAAAAATTGTTATTTATTTTTATTATATATTGTACAATTGGGAAATTTGTTAAGTATAAAAAGGTGTATATCTTTCATATATATGCTATGTCTAGTCTAATATGTCTCTCTCTCTATGTATATATATATATATATATATATATATATACATCAATATATGATTACATATATATGATCAAATTTGTTAATATTTTGCTATATATGGTACAATTGTTGAAATAGTGAAACAGTGAAGTATACATGTCTGCATATACTATGTATATGTAAATGTATTTATACATTATGTGATTTATATGTGTATTTATATGTGTATATATACACATCTCTCTCTCTCTATCTATCTATCTATCTATCTATCTATATAAAGAGAGATATATACATATACACACACACACACACACACATATATATATATATAGAGATAGATAGATAGATAGATAGATAGATAGATAGATAGATAGATAGATAGATAGATAGATAGATAGATAGATAGATAGATAGATAGATAGATAGATAGATAGATATACATCAATATATGATTACATATATATGATCAAATTTGTTAATATTTTGAATATTTTGCTATATATCGTACAATTGTTGAAATAGTGAAGTATACATGTCTGCATATACTATGTATATGTAAATGTATTTATACATTATATGATTTATATGTGTATTTATAATGTTTGTGTTTATCAAAGATTATTCTTTCAATTAAACTAGAAAATGTAGGGTTATAGAATTATACTTACACTTAGACTACAATTATTACCAGAGAAAAACACTTTTTTACCTTAGAAACAGAATATATACAAGTAAAGTGAACAAAAAAGAGAAAAAGAAAATTGCAACTGTTATCCATAGAGTTAGGAAAAAAATGATACTAACATGAAAAACAGCCATGATATGAGAATAGTGTCTTTTAGTTTGATTTGTTTTAAGTTGGTCAGTTATTATTGTGGTTCTTGTCATTTTCTGTTTTCAGGTTTTCTTTTTTTCTCCATGTCAGTCACACCAGGTGCCAGTTGGTAATTAGACACAGCTGTCTATATTCAAGGTAATTTATCCACACACTGTATTTAAGTGTCTAGTTTTCAGGCTCTCATGTTTTAGCTTTATAAGATTTTGAGGTACTGTCATCAAGCCTGAAAAAACAAGAGCAAATCAAGCAAAAGTAATAAGATTAAAGAAGGGGAAAAATGAATCAGTAAAAGGAAGAACCTAAAGAAAGGAAACTGGAATTGATACATTTATTAGGTTCTGTATGGTAATAAATCATAACGGGGTATAAATACCAAAAGGTATTTTCCTTTTTAATATAAATATTTATTGATAACCTAAAGTGACATAAAAATCTGTCAGCTTGTACTACTAAATAAGAACAATTTTTAAACACTTGTTCTTCATAATATTGGTGACAAGAATTTAAAAGTTGTGTTGTTAGTGTTTCCTTATGTCTAATTATTTAATTAGTCTAATCAGTCCTCTATTCTTCTACACCAAAGATTGTCTTAATTTCCCCCCCCCCCCACTTTTTATTCAACAAGTTTGAGGTCAGGATAGATTTTGTTTCACCCAGATCTTTTGCAGTAGTCACTGTTATTCTGACATAACATGAATGTTTAGCTAAACACATCCTGGTTCTCTTTGACTATTCATTTGTTCTGTTCTCCTCATGCAACCTTCTGTTTTGATCAAGAGCGCACACAGGAAAATTCTGATTTTTATGAGATAAGACTTGTCAAAGATCTCTCAGATTCACTTTTCTAAGCACATTAAGATCCCATCTAAAGCTGAATGAACTGATTCTAGTCGACTGTGATTGCAGTGATGCATGAAATCCCTTCACAAAAACAAGATAATGTCGGTATTGATCCTTTTAAAAACTAGTAAAAGATGCACTCTGTAAACACAAACTTTCACTTTACTGTGGGTATGAACATTGAACTCTTTGGCGCCACAGAAGAGCTTTTTATAAGGATGTGATTTCATTTGATAATTAGAAAATAAAAAGAATGTGAGTGCAGCCAAGTAAGGACGACAGAAAATTAAAAAAAAAAAAAACTACCATATCTACCTCCTCAGTACCTAAAGCTCCAGCCTTTGGTTGCTCCTCTGTTCATTTGATTTCTGTATCCAGGTTACTGGTCTTTGTGCTGTTTGACTCCAAGGGTCAAAAAGGAGATAATAGGAATTTTTGTCATCAATTTCTAATTTCACCACTCCCTCTAAATAAGGGAGCCAAATGAAGATTTCTACATTTAAGATCACATTTTTTTTTAACAAAGAATCAGTTATATGCAAACTTTACCATACAAAGTGTCATGGTTTCAGAACACTTTTCAGACCCAGATGCTGGAACCCGGAAGAAACACAGCGGAAGACGAGCGTGGCAGGTAAGAGATTTAATGAGAGTTTCGGGAGACAGAATGAGAGCTGGATATGCGGTAGGTCCCTGGCGTGAGGCAGATGTTGGTGGCGTCACTGGTGGGTTCCTCCACAGGAAGAGCAGCCGTCTGGAGAGGAGGTCCAAAGAACCGAGGTATAGGCAGAGGCTCGAGGTGTGACCGCAGGTGAAGACAGAGTGGGTGATCCGGGCTGAGGCTGATTCAGGCGACCACTCGTGGTAAAGGTTTCCTGGAGGTGAGCAGAAAGAGAGTTAGACGAGGCTTGACGTAACGTGGAAACTAGAGCTTGACAAACTTGACAATAAGACCAACTATGCACCATCAGGGGCACGGACTGGCGAAGACTGATGATCCTGTGGCTCCTTATGAAGGCGGATGAGGTGATGAGGTAAGTGGTCGCAGGTGTTGAGAATCAGCAGCCAAGCGGAGAGGAGAGGGGGAGGAGTCCGACAGCGGCACCATATCACAAAGGATAATCAAATCTAAATGAATCTGAGGCAAAATTACCAAGTTTAACTAAAACAATTGAACAGACCACCTGACAAAAGCAAGATCAAAGTGTGTTATGAGGAATTCATGAAAAGAAATCTGAAAGTTTTTCAACAGCAAAATGATCTTAGTTTGAGACAATACATCTTTGTGAAAAAAATGTTATTTCTTAAAATAATTCCAATTGGCAGATTTTTTTGCTCAATTGGACATATACAGTTTTAATTTTAGGCATTTTTGACTTGTTTATAAAGCCTGTTTTTGAAGTGAATTAAAAACAGATATTACTGTGTGGAATGCCAGAATGGTTACCTCAAGCTACCATTATAAAGGGGAGAAAAGTGTTCAACATGGTTCTCAACTGAGTACTGAGAACTCTAACACTTGATTTCCAGAGATAGTATTGTCCATCGCAGTAAAGTAATTTTAAGAAGATACGTGGTATTATCTAACAATATTTAGAGAACTGCACATTTTTAGATTTGTATATTTATGATTTAAAAAAGACAACATATGTAAACATTTTCAATTCCTGTCATAAAATTTAAACTGCTTTAGTACAATCACTTTTTCATTGGCATTTTATTTTGTTATACATCTTTAGAACCAAATGTTACCCCACAGAAAGAGAAATAATGTATCCTTTTAGATTTGTCTTGCGTGTAATAAGTGCTTTCACAGCCTTAAATATTTTCTGCAGCTCTGATTAAGTCTCTGTCAAAGTGCTGAACATTGAGTCTGAACGGCCAATGAACTTACAGGCACACCATGAACCATCAAAGAGGTCCCATTGCTTTAAACGAAGAGATAGTAAGTAATGATTTACTGAAAATATGCACATACAGCATGGGGCCTCATTCCAAAATTTAAATTGAATCTCTCCTGCAAGCGACATTTATTTATTAGTTTTTGTAAGGCTGTTCTTCAAAGGAGTAGTGCTCTTTTAAAAATTGGGTGGTCCTTGCTAGTTTGTAAACCTTTTTGAGGTTATTTGCCTGATTGAATAAATCATTAAACTTTTTATGAACATTTCAAGTGCTCAAAGTTAATCATCTGAACCCAATTATACTTCAAGTGTTTTTTTTTAATCTGTATTTCCAAAAATAAAACAGGCGCGTCAGTTCTGAAGTTGTTTAAAGGAAAACATTTGGAGGCTTTCCCTTATTGAGGTTATTATAATGTGTGAGTGCATATCTCATTTTTCTTATGGGAAGATTTATTTTACTCTTCCCTGGTTTATAGAAGCTTATGATATACATACAAGAAAGAAAAAGGAGAATTTAACAACCCAATCTGAAAAGGAATTGTTTTGGTGTTTTTAACATGTTGTTGTGGCAATGGGAAGGGGGCGGAGTGTCCACAACAACAGTGGCAACTGCTGCCTACAACTCAGAGCACATTTTTACTAAACTCCTGCTGCTCTGCAGAAAATATGACCTATTCAGTTCCAATCTATTTTATTAGTATAGCCCAAATTCACAACAACAGTCGTCTCGATGGGCTTCGTATCAGTACTATTAAAAAAGTAAAACATAAAATCAAAAGGATCATGAATACATAGAATTCAATAGGAAAATACTAAATTGAACTGACAAACTGACTAAACTAAACTGGCATCCCTGCCCTTAGACCATCCTTCGTTGTAAGGATTGAGCAGATCCTTAAAGTATTCCATCCACCGCCCGACAATATCTCCAGTCGAAGTCAACAGCTCCCCACCTGCACTGAAAATGGTGCCTGTAAAGAACTGCTTTCCCCTCCTGAGGCGCCAGATGGTTTGTCAGAATCTCTTCGAGGCCAACGGATTTTCCTTCTCCATGGCCTCACCGAACTCCTCCCAGGACTGAGTTTTTCCCTCTGCAATAGTCCGTGCCGCAGCCCGCTTAGACTGCCGATACCTGTCAGCTGCCTTTGGAATCCCACAAGCCAGCCAGGCCTGGTAGGACTCTTTCTTCAGTTTGACGGCATCCCTTACTTCCGATGTCCTACACCGGGTTCGGGGGGTACCGCCGCGACAGGCACCAGAGACCTTGCAGCCACAGCTCCGAACAGCAGCAGAGACAATGGAATCCAACTCACCACCAGGTATTGATCGGTGGACAGCTCTGCCCCTCTCTTTACCCGAGTGTCCAAGACACAGGGCTGAAGGTCGCCTAAGACAACTACAAAGTTGATCATTGACCTCCTGCCTATGGTGTCCTGATGTCAGGTGTATTGATGGACACCCTTGTGCTCGAACATGTTGTTCGTTATGGACAAGCAATGATGAGCACAGAAGTCCTACAACAAAACAACATGCAGGTTCAGATCAGGGGGGCCATTCCTACCAATCACGCCCCTCCAGGTGCCACTGTCATTGCCCACGTGGGCGTTGAAGTCCCCCAGGAGGACAATGGAGTCCCCCGCTGGGGCACTTTCCAGTACCCCCTCGAAAAACACCAAGAAGGCCGGGTACTCCAAACTGCTGTTCTGTCCGTAAGCCGAAACTACAGTCAGAGACCTGTCCCCCACCTGTAGGCGGAGGGACGTGACCCTCTCGTCCACTGGAGTGAACTCCAACACTTGGTGGCTGAGCTGGGGGCTCACGAGTAAGCCCACACCAGCTGGCCGCCTCTCACCATGAGCAACTCCAGAGTGGTAGAGAGTCCAACCCCTCTCTAAGGACTGAGTTTCAGAGCCCAGGCTATGTTTGGAGGCGAGCCCAACTATATCTAAACGGTATCTCTCAACCTCTCGCACCAGCTCAAGCTACTTCCCTCCCAGAGAGGTGACGTTCCATGTCCCAAAAGCCAAATTCCATGACCGGGGTTTGGGCCGCCGAGGCACCCGCCTTCGACTGCCATTCAAACCACATTGCACCGTCCCTTTTGAGGTCTCCTACAGGTGGTGGGCCCATGGGAGATTGGTTCCATGTTGCTCCTTTGGGCTGAACCGGGGTCCGTGGGAAGAGCCCCGGTTGGGCTCAGCCCAAAGGAGCGACGTGGGATAGCAGTATATAGTTCAAAGTCATGCAGTTTGTGTGCACTGACATACTGTTTGCTTTTCCAACTGACAAGTTAGACACTCTCTAATGTCGTTTATAGATTGCCATTGTACTCTAATATGTTACATGAAGCAGAGAGTGAGATGAGCTGATTCTCCCTCAAGCAAGGCGACACTCAAGGTGATCAATACCTTCATATGAGCCTGGGACTCAGGAGCAAAGCACTTCGGGTAATGAACTGCCTGCTTGATGTATCTCTCTCACAGGTTGGGATAGCGGTGGTAAAACATGGTACTGCAACAGCAGCAATTCTTTAATAGGCTATTTCTCTTCATTCATGCTTCTTTGCCACACAGAAAAATGTCTCACAGACATAAACTAACCAGCCCATCGACGCCACTGCAAACCTGCAAAAACTCAACGAGCCTCTCCTCCTTTTTTCATGTCCTCTCTGCAAAAACATCAAGTGTTTCTCACTTTGCAATTCCAAACGTTTTTAATTTATGCTAATTTATGCTAATACTTTTTTTAAACAGAAAAAGTACAAAAAAAAGAAATCAAACAAACAGAAACCTGAGGCTTCTTTTTAATATGAAATTTCACAAGAAATGTAATAATTTTGATTTCCAATCCATTTTTTATTCTGAAGTTCAAATGTTGTAATGCTTTTAGAATAAAGTACAGTCAATGTGTATATAGTTCATATTCCTAATGGTAATAAGTTTGTCTCCATCTGTGTTTATCTGCTGAATAGTTTCAAGGGGGAAAGGGCAAGGTGTTCACATCCCCAAAGGCAGTGTCACATAGTCACTACGAACACTGCCGAACACTGCACCATCGGTGCACAGGTGGCACCGATGGAAATTGGTCATACGTGCAATACACTTAGAAAAAGTGAGAAAAGTTGTGGTCTTCATGTGAAATTTTCAGATGTATCACAATTGAACCACGTTAAACCACGGAAGAAGTTGTCATTTTTGGTCTATTTTAGTTGACTCTTATTAGGATTTTTGTTGTTGTTGTTGTCTGTTTTATAAAAATTTGACTAAGGGAATCTATAAGCAAGCTGTGTTTCACATGCCACTGGTTGGCAGGTTTTATGTTACTCTCATTTGTATAGACCTGTATATGTACATATATATGTATAAACTTGGTTCTTACTTAATTCACCTTTTACGACTACAGTTTCAAAAATGTTTTTTATATATATGTGTTTCTATAAAAAAATTGAAAATCTTTAAATAAAGTGTTAAAAAAACACGCAAGAAGTACAAATAAACCGCGCAAAGATGTAAATCAATGTAGAACAGTGGTTCCCAAACTGGGGGGCGCGCCCCCTAGGGGGGGCGCGGAGGTATTGCAGGGGGGGCGCGGCGGAGTTTCTTTTTTTCATACTTTATTGACAAACAACATAATACAATAACAATGTGAATGTCTCAGGGGGAATTGAAATGTGTACATATTGCAGAAATATATAAGAAATAAAACAAAAAGTATATAAATATATACACAAACATTTACAACATAAGACAAAAAGAATTATTACTTCAAAAATCTTTGGGGTTTAATAAATTTTAAATCTTCCAAAAATTAAATTAGTTCGAATTGCTTTTTGGTTTTGCAGATGTTTCATAATGGTACAGTACTCATTGATTTCAGTCAAAAACTGCTGGAATTTAGGTTTGGAGTTTGACCATTTGGCTTTATGGATATGGAATTTTGCCAATAATAAAAACAATTGTGTAATGAAGATACAATCTTTGTCTACTTTGACATTAAGGTAACCCAGAATAATGTCTTTATCTAAAAATGTAACAGTTTGTTTAGTTATATTTCCAATATAGTTTCCCACTTCAATCCAAAACATTAGTATGTCTGCAGTCCACAAACACATGATAAATAGTTTCCTCCTGAGTTCCACAGAATGAACAAGACAGGTCCATGTCCACAACAAAGTTTTATTTTGTTATTTAGACAGTATTTATTGCTAATAGTCTAAGCATAAGTCCATTTTATGTCCACAAATTTGGATTCCCAATAAAACCTCCCAGCAGGTAAGGTTGTGGTCTGTAAAAGATTTATTTGTTTATTGGAAACTGAATTAACACAAATATCCACATTGTCCAAAAAAATTGTCTGGGTTATTAATTAACTTGTGTTACAAATCCCTGTAAACAGTTGAAGTAGACTGGTTGGACCGGCATCTAACACTATTGCATATTCTCTGGGTGGAACAGGAATACCGAATTTTAAAAGAAATTCTTGAGATGTCAGAAGATGTCCATGAGAATTGAAAAGTTGTCTGATTAAAACAATATCATTATCATACCATCTAGGGAAAAAAGTGATTTATTCTTGTATTGTACATTACTGTTATTCCAAATAAAACAAGTTGTTGGAGAAAAATTACGTTTATAAAGGAGTTTCCAGGCCAGCAGGGCTTCTTTGTAAAAGTTTGAAAGTTTTGTGGGTAATTTTTCAATTTTATAATTACATTTTAGCAAGAATTTAATGCCTCCCATTGTGTCAAATATATATTTGGGAAATGCATTCCAGATATTGTCTTCTACTTTCAATAAATTACTTTATTTTAAGAGTTGTTTAAAGTTTCAAAGGTTAATACATCCATGCCCCCATGTTTTCTGGTGTTACACAAAACATTTTTCCTTAAGTAATAATTTTTTTTTCCTCCAAATAAAATCAAATAATGTTTTGTTTAATAGGTTACAGATGTGTTTTGGCATTTCTAAAGACAGAGACACATAGACAGATCTAGAGATTCCTTCAGCTTTAGATAACAGAATTCTACCGTTCAGAGAAAGATTTCTCATTAATCACATGTTATAAGGCGCGGTGGAGTTCAGAAACAAAGGATTGTATGTTTGTGTCAGTGTGGGGGGGCTCGGAAATTTCTAATTTTCAGAAAGGGGGGCCCTGCAGAAAAAGTTTGGGAACCACTGATGTAGAACATGAACTGTGCGTGATTATTACACTGTTTATATGCATTTCATTAGTCATTTCTACATCAGTTACATAATGTGTGCTGTATACGTAATATAAAAAAGTTATACATCAGTGATAGTACATGTGTAACAGGTCTGTTGGACGTCAGTGGACATTTGTGGAACGTTCATGAAAAGCCACAAATGTGGGTATGCATCTTGCAGAAATCATGCACAATAGCACACGATTCACATAATAATTTAATATAAACCGTAAAAAACTGCATAATTCTCAACTGACCAAAAATTTTGAACAGCTCAAAAATGAATAAAGACCTGTCGCCCAAAACTCTCGACAGACATCTGCCCCCATCGACGTATGATGAACGCAAGAAAAACTTATGAATGATGTTGAAGTTTTTCAAATTTGATTTAACCTATATTTATCAGGAAGTCTAATGAGCTATGATCTCTTTTTCAAGGGAGACCTGTTTCGAAAGGCACCATCACAAAAACACAGTTAAAACAATAACTTAGAAATATAATACAATTAAAATGAACAGTATAACAATAACAAAAAGGTTAAATTAAGAGCTATAGTCAGGTCAAGAGTGACACGGGAATATTTCCTTTAAAAGCTCAAAATGTCTTGCTTCGTATCAAATCAATGGAATTAGGTCTCATAAACACAGAGTTTTGAATATTATCCCAGACACATTCTACATCTTGAGTTACTTTAAATTAATGCGATGTCACTGTTGTAAAGATCTGGAAAAAACCCACATTCACAAGGAGAACATACAAGATGAAAAGAAAGTTTCCCCTTTGTATACAGGCTTTCCTACAGACTGTTAACAATTATAACTCTGCACAGCCCCAGTCTAAGGTTATTTTAGATTTTTCTTTTTTGTACACAATGTTTCAGTTGGTCACACATCAAGCTTAAATAGCTATTAACATTTAACGCAAAACAGGAAGGAGAATATTGCAAATTCAAACTCAAGCCAGCTCAGTCGGTCACTTTTATTTATTTTACAAACATTTACAAAGATTACCATGCCATGATGACCATAAAACACAACAAAGAGCAAGTAGAAACAGCACTGATGACATTAATCATCACCTTAAATCTTTTCCGACATTTATTCATCTTTTCTACTCATGAAGATAGCCTGAGCATATGAGCCTTGATCTGGGATCTAAAGTGAGAAGTATTAGATCAGTGTTTTCCAACCTTTTCTGAGCCACGGCACACTTTAACCTTAAAAAAAAATCCAGCGGTACACCAGCATCCATAAATGAAAAAAAGGAGAAACTCATAGTCTGTATTGATCTACAGCCCCTCCACAATCTCACATGCATTTTTGTGATAATTGTTGCAGAAAAAGCTGGAAACTGCAGCTGTTTTTATAAAAGATGCAATAAAAGTTAAGTTAGAAGATTTGAAAACAGTTTGAAGTGTGTTCATTGGTGTCAAGACGTTTAACAACAGATCTCCTTGTGCGCTGTCACTCTCACAACCCAATGCATCATGGGAGATGTAGTGCATTAAACGGCCGGCCGAGATCGCGTCTCTGAGCTTCATGGTTTTGTTCACTTGTTCCATGGTCAGATACCAGATTCTGTGGAAAGCTACACCGCTAAAGACGAGCTTTAGCTCGTATTTTTGTTAGAACTGAGCGACTTTACGAGCTAAATCGGGACAAGGAAGTGAAGACTTTAAGCACTTCTGATTGGTCAGACTGATGACATGTGATTAAGCCTTCAAGAATGATTGGTGGAGACAGTTAAAGGGGCAGGACTTTTCCAAAATACAGCCGGAGCTGCAGCTGAATCGCGGTGCCGTCATTCTTATCAAAATGTCTTTAATAAAATAAAATAAACGCAAAGAAAAAGTATTTTACGATCTTTTATATTCCTAACTCCTCAGTGTTTTATCAGGGCCTGTTTGGATGAACACAGAGCTGAAATCCTGGAGATTGGAAAAGTTTTTAGATCAGTTAATGAGGGCAATTTCCCACGGCACTCTTGACCATCTCCCACTGCACACTAGTCTAGTCACTGGTTGAAAAACACTGTATTAGATACTTGTAGATGAGATGATGTCATTTCAATAATTGGGGGGTCAAACCAACTGTTTATGTCTATTACTGTATGTAGTCAAGCAGAGAAAACAAGGCAAATGCATTTACAAGGATCTAAGAATGAAAGCAGAGATGATGCGGTAATGGAGGTCAGTGAGGTTGAGAAAACCTGGGAATGACTTAAATTAATTATCTATTTTTAGTAAAAGGTCTTGTAAATGTTAAAGTTTGGAGATTTTGTAATTTATCTCAGTTTGGTTTCACTTTCAGACTGAACACCCATGGGAAAAATGTGTTCAAATTCAGTTTAATGAAAGAATAGTTTGAGCCTCAGAGATGAAATAGTTTTGCATTATAAAAAAAACTTGGCTTCATTTAATTTTAGCTCATTTATAAGTATACAAATTTGAAAAGTACATGTTTTTGCTTTTGTGATTTAAATGAATTGAATGTCATGTAAACATAGAAACCTCCTGTGGCTGTGGTTCTTATTGATTCTTATGTTGATTCCCAAAATGAGCCAAAGCCACTTAGTTGAGTTTTATAAAGAAAGAGAATAAAAGATTATAGCTTTTGTCAAGTTAAGGAAAGAGTATTTCAGCAAACACAATCTGTAGTTAATAAAAAAGAGTGCTGAAATATTCATAAAATGTTGCTAAAATAAAATGGTGCCATTTAAAGTGCAGAAAAGAAAATAAGCTAAAATAAAGAGGCTCTGTGTTGCTGCATTGTCTTAATAAAAAAAAGCTTCTCTTTGCTTTAGAAAAGGTCATTGAAAGATTTTCCCCTGGGCGTCTTTGCCAGATATAAACAAAAATGAGAGCAGCCGATTTGATTTCCTCTAAGAGATTGGTTTCCTGTTAAACATATATTAACTGGATGGAGACATCATTCATGAGATGTTGCCAGGGACCGCTGCTGAACTATAAAAACCTCAAATCGATTAGCTATGAGCGACCAAATTCTTTCTTTGTGAATGAAAACCGGTGTTAAAAACGCTTTGTTTCCTTTGCTCAGTCTGTTGAATTCTATATATCATGTTTACATCTCAGTATAGGGGATCAGACCCCCTGGGCTTTTATCCAAAGAACTTCCTAATTTTATTATAGATATTGAGCATTGCATGAGTCTCTGTAAATTCTCAGCACTAATATAATAAAGTAAAATACATTTGCTAAATGTTCTGGATCAGGGATGGTTAAACTCGTTACCATTTGTGGCCATATTGTGGTTGATTTTTTCCTGCTTCTGCTTCACATTTTACATTAACATTATATACAACTTGATTGATATCCTTTTATTATCAAACACAAAATTTAAATTTCAGGATTCAAACACCTTAAAACAACTGCAGCTGAGACCAAAATGTTGTACATCTTTCAAAAAACTTAAAACAAATATTCGATAGTTGATAGTTTAAAAACACAAAGAATTAAGCAAGACACTAAGTCTCGATGGGGTTTAAAGCCCGAGATTAGCATGATAAAAAGAAAGGAGTGGGTAGAAGAAAAATCAATTCCCACGCCTACAATATTTATGCACATTTTGACATTGAATATCATTGTTCACATGAAACAAAAATCAACAACTAATCATTATTTTGTTTAAAAAAAACCAGTTAATTATGTATTTAATTACTAATAATTAAAATGGTTAAAATCCTGTTATTGACGTGAGAGAAAAACAAGTTCATCCTCGTTTTTTAAGGATTCCACTGGTAAATTCGTGTCTGTGCCATTCTCTGGACAGAAATAACAAATAAACAAACAAATGAAAATAATACAAAAGACTTGACAAATAAACAAGCACATTGTGCAACCTAATACTGTCACAAAGATTAAAATATTGTAAAAAAAAAAAAAAAAAACAACAGTCATACACTTTTTTTGTTTTTCTTTGTACTTTTGCTGTCAGCCTATTTGATTCTTTTTGCGATGCAGTTTCATATGAATGGATGTCTGCAATTTTTTGTAAATTTTATTTGAAAATCTGCATCATTCAAGTGTTTGATTGACAAATTATTTATCTATCCTTTAAAACAATAATACCTGCACAAACGCAACATTAGCAATACACATCTTTGCAAGAATTAAAGACCTTGTGCCCTGTTGTCTCATTGTCTGATTAAAAAGGAAGGAAAGATCAATAACTGATCAGTTCCTATTGATCTTTTTGCACTGGTCCAGATTGGGTTCAGTTCCAAACCCCAGGAGAGTCCTTGGAGCTGTTCTGTGTGCCTGGTGTGGATCTTTTACTTGTCATAATGACAATCTAGGACTGTAAATCTGCTTTGCACAGATTGCTCTGCTGCATCTCTGACTGCACGGACCCACTAAAATGTCACTTTCAGAACCAGAGAATTTATAATCCTCTGCTAAGGAGAGGGAACCCAGTAAATTATTCCAACTCATCTAAGACCTTGCAGGTTGTGTCAGCTGTTGAGGAGTCCAGATGTGACACCAAGCCTGATGTCTTGGTGATACTGATTTATAAGAGTGAACCGGAAACCACATATCAGGAAGTTACAACATATTGCAAAAAACAAAATAAATAAAAATAATTGGTGAAGTGATCCATTTTTATACAACTTTGGAACCAAACTGTCTGTTTTAAATTCTATTTTTGTTGTTATTTATTACACATAAACAATGATACGATGTGTTAAACTGTTTTCTAAAACGTCTGAATCCGGTTTGTATGTATAAAGTGTGACAAACCAGAACTCTGGAACATGCAGCTGAGTAGTGAAACCGGATCACAGAGCGAGCATAGGTCCAGCAGGAAGCAGGGTGGACAGACTGAAAGCAGCGCGCCAGGGCAGGGCGCCGCACCGGAGCGCAGCGTCCTCAGGTCCAAGGAACAGCTAGAGAATTGTGTCTTGGCTGCCTTACTACGGAGCAATGGAGACTAGCTCAGTGCGAGTGAAGTGACAGACCCGAGCGCGCAGATTTCCGGCATGTTTGGATGGAAACGCCGCAGCTCCGGTTCTGCGCCTGGCAACCCCCGCGGAGCAGATGCTGCCGTCAGGATGAGTTGGGCTCCTCTTCTCATCCTCACGTACTTTTCCGCTTTGATACATAGTAAGTGATGCTTTTGTCCTCCATTCAGAGTTTATTCAGCTCTAATATTGCACATGTATTTTTTTAAAAGATTAAAAAATTGAATTAAAGTTACATTTACGCATCCAGAATGTAAAGAAATGGAGCAAAAAATTGGAGACAGAAAAATTAGAGTTTTTTTCTGAATAGATTTACTTTATTCTTAAATGTTCACTTCATCTCCTTTAGAGACAGTCGGTCACGCTATTAAACCTGCCTAAAGTGACCAATCACTCTTTTGTCACAGTTTTGGTTTTGATTTGGTTTCTTTTTAATCATTGAGTTTTTGCAAACCTGGTGAACTTTAGCCTCCATTAGGAAGAAAAAAAGTATACATTTTTTAAGTGTTTTAAGTAAGACTTTGTTTTCAATAAAAGTCAAAGTGGAACAACTACATAGAAAAGGATTAATATTATTCCAAAGGGTTTATTACATTGCTTAATGGTTTCACTTGCAGTTCTCCAACAGCTTTTTGGTAGAATGAGTTTTTGTACAGAATGACCTTTTCATATCCACCACAACTTGCTCAGCTGTATATAACCATGCCTGACCTCACTTACAATCAGAATAATATCAAGTCAACATTCACAAGAGGCGTGAGCTTTTGCAAAACAGTATGCAGTCATGTTTGCCAACAGCAGCTGAACTCTGATGGACTGGGTGTTTGCAAGTCCTCTTTTCCCTTGGGAAGACAGGGCTTGTTTAAGTCAGTTTTCCAAGAGCTTTGACAACACACCAGATGTTTGTTGAGGTGAGACTTCAACCAGACCAATGACAAAGGCACTGTTATGGCAGGCTGCACTGATCTGCAGGGGGGGCAAAACTGTTGCCATGATTCACCTTGCAAACCTGCAGGACTCTAGAGCTGATAATGACACACAGCTTGAATCGTAGAGAAGAACTTCATAGAACTTCAAAAAAGATAAAAGTACGATAAATCTGTGTGGCAGTGACGGCACTGACTCTACTTCAGTGCTTCTGTTAGGAATCTGTAAACTCAGCTTCTATAAAGTGTAGAAGCATGGTTAAAAAAAATCAATATTAATTTAATATGTTTCAATATAAAGTCAGTAAAATATTGCCACAACAAATCTCAAATATATCACATTAGCAACATATATTTCAATGTAATTAATTTAACAGATAAACAGTTTTCTCAATGTTCTTTTTATTTATTGGTTGTTTTAAAATTTAAATGTTCTACTAAAAACATTCAGGAGATTGTATTTCACAATCTCATATTGTTAGAAAAGATTCTAGCATTTGCTTTAATGCATTTTCAATTATAACTCCATTAAAGCCACATTGAGAAAAGTTTAATTCCTAAAAGACAAGACTTCATATTCATAAATAAATTCATAAGTTCACCATAAAGATGGTCAAAAACAAACCAATCTTAATATTTTTAATCGTCTAAATTTAAATGAGATGGCTTTTCTTCAGTCTGTGAACATTAAAATTTGAGGACAAAGCCTTATCACCACATCATTATGCAGCCCCATTTAATTTATTAAAAAAGAAAAATGTATCTGTTAACATTAAACTTAGGATTTATACTTGAGCACCTGAAGCAAAAAGGTATTTTAGTCTGACGTCATAAAAATCATGCAATCATTAAATCTAACACACAGCACAAGTGTGACTTTTGACAAATATATTTATGTGGATGTTTTCCTACATTGTTTAACTTGTATACATATAAAAACTGATAAACAAAGTAACCTTAAATAATTGACTTTAATGTCTTTATTTAGATCACCTCATACAAACCCACCTGTAAACGGAAATAAAAATAGTTTAAAACTAGAAAGTGACAAAGGGTTTTAACATTTAATTTTAATAATTTGATTCTTATCTTAAATAGTGGTTGTTAATACGATTCATTGTCAATTTTGGTTCATTTTGAGCAATACCATTCAATGACCCTTAAATTGACCCAGGACATCTTTTGCCAAAAGTTCAACCACTGTGATTCAGAGATAAATATCCGGGTTCTGAACAGTGCAGGTGAAGTTTTAAAGATTCCTTGTATTTCTTGCAAGATAATCAAGTGTAAATTAAATATATGTACAAACAAGAATTAAAGGAAAATCCATTCATATTTTAGTTTTATAAAGTTCAGTCTTGTTGTTTTTTCATATTAAACGGGACATTATCAGAAAATTCGACCTGTATGTTTTAAGTGTTTTAAGTGTAGTGATGCTTTGATCGGTTTTTGCTTCCATCATGTGTGTTGTCCGCTGTCATGACACTTGTTTTTTTTACGTTATAGTAAAATAAACCTACCGAGCCTAAATCCAAATGTTTTTCCAGTTTTCAATATTTTTTAGTGGTATAGATTGATTTGATTAACAACTTGCCTCAGACAGATCAATCTGATTCGATCATAGGGAAATAAATCGATTCATCAATTAATCGATCCATCACCACTGTTAAATAGTTTAAAGACTCACTCTGATAAAAATGCTGTTTTTGGTGTTTCAACATGACTTTGTAGCATTTTTCTGATGGAGAAAGACAAAGAAAACTGAGCTTAAAATTGTGTTTCTGGGTATTTCTTTAATCAAATCGTTGTGAATCTAGAGTAGACAAAAATAAATGCCAATTGTAAAAAAACAAATTATTTGTGGGTGGGACACAAACTTCCTGCTCAGAGTTCTCAGCAATGGGGAGGGGAAGGGGGGCTGGGGTTGCTCCACACCAACGATCTTGCTCATAACTTAAAGGTAAATTTCTTATATTTAGTGCCGCTCTGCAGAAGCTTGTCCTAGACAGTGACACAGGTTTGGGGATTTTGCCTAAAAACAGCATAGTCATGATGAAAGACTGCTGGAAACACTTAGATTCAAGCTTTACAAAGAGGACACGTGACTTTATTTTTTTACTTTGTACTGAAGATGTTTTCAGATGTAAATTGGTAGATACTTCATGGAGGTGCATTGTTCCCAGTCTGTGTTGCTGTTTTGCAGTGGAGGTCTTACTAAATAATGTATAGAAGCCTTCACTGGAAATGTGTTCTGTTGATGTAAATATATACGTCTGCTTAGTGACTCTAACAAATTAGTCTGGATGGCGCTCTTTTGTCTTCAGTGCACTCATCACCATCCTAACTATTTATTTGAACCGGTTGGGGTTCTTGTACAATGTCATGTAATAAGGGTTTTGGTGTGAATCAGAGGTTTTCGATGCTCAAACACAAAGCTCTCGTGAAAATAACCAACTGTGTGACCACAGGCTGCAAAAGTGCTGACTCGGAGGAGCGTTTAATGAACATGCTGCTTGGAAAGCATCGCTACAATCCACTCATTCGCCCAGCCATTAACAGGACCGAGAGAGTTGAAGTAAAGCTCCAAGTGTCACTCGCACAGCTCATCAGTGTGGTAAGAAAGGGAATATTCAAACCCTGAAAATGTGTCATTATTTATGTGTATGCATCTGTGGGGATGTTTTTGTGGGAAGCGTAGAACAGACCAGTTGTAAATACAGAGATGGGGGTGGGTGGGGCTTGAACAAAAGATGTGGGGTGATTGAAATGACCGAGCATGAGCCACAAACGTCTGAGAAAGCAGTTAATTACAAAGCTGTCTCTGCCTCAGGCCACAGCTCTGAATAAATGGATGAAGTGGAAAATAGATTTGGTCAGCTGTGATCTCTGCCTGTGTCATGTCCAGATTGAAACTTCAGCACATTGGATTAAAAGAGGCCATAAAGCTGTTTGAGCCACAGGGATCAAGACTTCCAGCTGATTTACAGTGGAGCCCCCTCCCCAGTCCGATAGACGATGGCGGGAGGATCCCTCACAGCCTTGCTTTATGAGTCTGAATTGTGTACCTAACTGACAAATGCCATTTACTTCAGCTGCATGAACCAGCAGGCTTTTAATAAAGTGTTGCTTTTTGTGTAAATGCAAAAAGAAAAGGTAGCTATTTGTCATCTCATGGTTTGTTTTCTAGTTTTAGGAAACATTTTTGACTCGCCATCTTTTTTCAAAACTAGAAAATACATAGAAGCCACCTAAAAATATACTGACAGAGTGACTACTTTAGAAACAGAAGGCCAGCACTTCCTTAAAGGCCCACTTAGGTGACATTTTCATGTTTTTGGTATTTTTAACGTGTTCTTGTGGCATTTTCCTCATGATAGAAGACCTATATAAAGAGTATTTCTTTATTCAAATCACTGATTGTGTAGACGAAAAATACAGTTGTAATAGCTGGGACCTATGCTATAGTTGGTGTGCCACAAGCTCCCTGCTCCACTCCATTCTGATGCAACTGAGGCTGAAGGCTAGCAGGAGAGAATGTCCATTACCTCAGCCCACAACTCTGTGGTAAATGTCCGATGAACTCCTATGTCAAAAAAAACCTGGCATTATCATGATAAAAAACCATGTTGCACTTCTGTTGTAGATCATATTTCCTGGTTTCTAAGATGAAACACCTTCATAACGTTCATGGAGTGAATACAAATAGTTATAACAAATTTAGCTCACATGAAATCTTTGGAAAACAACTAATTTTTGGGGGGCACCATTTGCAAAGAAAGGCTACAAAGAAATAAAGCACAGAGAAATAAAATGGCTTATCTTGCTAGTTTTGTGGTTATTATGTAAAGTTCTTAAATGTCTTCATTTTCAGATGTTAAATGACCTCTTCCAATCTTGTAACTTTTGCTTTGTCAGACTTGCATGATAGAATGTTTCTTTCCGGAGTTGTAGAAGTGTGTCTCTTAGTTTAATAAAACAACATTTAAGTTGTTTAAGGGCTCAGACAGAGAAGCTGCTCAGACAGCAGAATTAACCCTTTTTAGGTTTAGCGTGGACAGAAACAGAGGGTCTTATCTGCCCACAGCAATGACCGTCCATTGAAAAGGCACATTGTGCATTATCAGTATTATTTTCACTTTGGAACAATAAAGTCTCATTTTTTAGCGTTACCAATACTTTTTATGTTCTGTATTTGAAACTTTGCAATTAAGTATGTATCTAATACAAATGTTTAACCTTTCAGAATGAAAGGGAACAAATCATGACTACTAATGTTTGGATCACTCAGGTAAGTGTTGTCTTGGTAACGTAAAAAAGCCTTTGTGTTGGGAAATGTCCTTCATGCTGAACATGAATCAAACCGTGTCCGTTCCTCCTCTCAATGTGGAACAAATGCTTAAATAATTGTGGCTCAAACATATTTCACTGATAACAAGGCATGTAATTAAACCTGGTGTTGTGGATGAGCAGTGAAATCTAACTGAAGAGTTTGACTCAGTCACCTTGTCTCCCCAGCATTGGGTTGATTACAGACTGTCATGGGACCCTGCAAAATATGAAGGGATTCAGAAACTGCGTATTCCATCCAGACATGTTTGGCTGCCGGATATCGTTCTATACAACAAGTAAGCTTTCTCAAAGTTTTGTATTTTTTAACAGCTCTCATGCTGCGTACGCACCATCCTCGGCAACGCCCATTTAAGTGGCCACTTCCAATGAAAGGTCTGTGTAAAGGTGCCTCTGCATTCAAAACTCTCATGGAACATCTTCACAAGGTTTTACAACTTTTTTTGGGCTCAACATACAGAACACGTGGCCATGAAGTTAGTGTTGCCACACTCTTGAAACAATTAGCTTATTTCTTCAACCCAATTCTTGGGTTATTCATGTTGGGATATATATTTTGGGTCAGTTTTTAGGTTATGGTTTTATTTTATTTTTCCTAACAATTTATTTCCCTTTCTTTTCTTGAGATAAAATGTCCCAGCAAAAAGTCCCTTTTTAAACTCTGAGTTGGGTTAAAACCTACCCAACTTGGGTTATTTCTTAATATGAAGTTATTAGTGTGCAGCTAAACCAGGTTGAACTCTGACCAGTCACAGACTTAGTAACTTGTCAAACTCAGAGTGTAGCTGGTTTATCTGGTGAACCTGGACTCGGTGATGAGCCTAACGACATCTGCGTTTGTTTTTCAAATAAAGATAAGCCAAAGCCACTGTCTTGACTGGATAGAAATCCATATCTGCCCTTCCGAGGATGCTAGCAGTGAACTGAACCATTTCTTTCATGTCTAAACATGAAAATTGTTTCATGTTGATTTCCACCATTTCAACATTTTGCACTAAGCCTCTTCCAACTGTAGGTGGTGGACATGTGTTAATTGATAGTAGAAAAAGAAGTCCCTCCCTGCTTATACAGTGTGAGCACCATGGGCTAAACCGCATTTAAGATTGCACATTTACGTGGCTAAAGAAATAAAACACGATAACCATCTGTGAATACTAATTATTACGGTGGAGTTAACCTTATTTTCTGAAAGACAGTGGAGATTTAAGCCTTAAAAATGTGGTTGTATCTGCTTTTCTTACAGTGCTGATGGTATTTATGAAGTTACAGTCTTCACCAACGTCATTGTCCTTTTCAATGGCAGTGTCAACTGGCTCCCTCCAGCCATCTATAAAAGCGCCTGTAAGATCGAAGTCAAGCATTTCCCCTTTGACCTGCAGAACTGCACCCTCAAGTTCCGCTCTTGGACATATGACCACACAGAGATTGACCTGATCCTGAAATCTGAGGCAGCAAGCATGGATGACTTCACCCCGAGTGGTGAGTGGGACATTATTGCTCTGCCCGGCAGACGGACAGTCAACCCCACGGATCCCACCTATGTAGACCTGACTTATGACTTCATTATCAAGAGGAAGCCCCTTTTCTACACCATAAATCTAATCATTCCATGCATTTTGATCACCTCTCTGGCCATTTTGGTGTTCTACCTGCCTTCAGACTGCGGAGAGAAGATGACTCTCTGTATTTCTGTCCTCCTGGCACTTACAGTGTTCCTGCTTTTAATTTCAAAGATTGTTCCTCCTACGTCACTCGATGTTCCCCTGATTGGAAAGTACCTGATGTTCACCATGGTACTGGTGACCTTCTCCATTATCACAAGTGTTTGCGTGCTCAATGTTCACCACCGCTCTCCAAGTACCCATACCATGCCTTCCTGGGTCAAGCTAATATTTCTTAAGAAACTGCCTGCTTTGCTGTTCATGAAACGGCCCAATAACTTCTCTGGCTGCCAAAGACTGCGTCAGCAGCGCTGCCTAAGGGCCAGAAGATCCATATTGGGTCTGGACTACCCAAACGCTTCTAAAGCTTGTTTCACCCTGTCGTCCTCTGCTCTACTACCCTCTGACTCTGCCTTTTCCACTCCAAGACACAAAAATCTAGCTCCTACCATGGGGTATGGCTTGTCACACAGGAAGGGGGATTTGAGCTCCTCTGATTATCCTCATTGTAGTTTAACTCCCACCCAAGATTATCAGCAAAAATGCAAATCAGACTGGACAGCTGATGTCAAAGAGGCCGTGAAAGGAGTACGCTTTGTGGCCGAGCACATGATGGCAGATGACGATGATCAGAGTGTATGTATGCTTTTAAAGTTTCCATTTGTTTTTTCTTAAAATTATACTTTTTTGCTTCTAGTTGATGCATCATTTAAGCTCAGCATCAGCGATGCACCATCTTTCCCCTATAATGCAAATCAAAAAGCAAGCTAGTTCTATCTGCCTCTCAAAACCTGGACATAGAGGAATAAAATCAGTAGACATGGATAGAAGTCCTTAGGTGTGAATGTGAGTGTGTGTGGTTGTGTGGCCCTGGGACAGACTGGTATACCCTGTTTTTGTCTAACAGTGCTTGGGATAGGCTCCACTATCTCTGTCTTCCCAAAAGGCATTAAGTGGGTTTGGAAAATGGATGGATGGATGCGTAGTTTTTAAGACCCAAGCATTTGATTCAGCTTAATTCCATATCAGTTTGTTTAATATAAAGATGTTTTTTGAGCATCTTTGAGCATTATAGCATGTATCATTATAATCTAACAGCACTAGTTTTTCTCTATGAACAAATTATTTAAAAAGTCGTTTTTGTTAGAGATGTACATACAGACTAAATTCCGTCTGAACTTTGTGTTTCTGCAGGTGATAGAGGACTGGAAGTATGTAGCCATGGTGGTGGATCGTATGTTTCTGTGGATCTTTGTGATAGTTTGTGTTGTGGGGACCCTGGGCCTGTTTCTCCAGCCTCTCTTCCAGAGTCAGATGATTACCAGCCAGCAGCCCAGCTCGGACAAGCCTCGCATCTGACGGGCATCCACAAGACCACCTTCAGAGCTTTCATTAACATGTCTGTCAAATAGATTATTATCAGAACATCCGTGCCAAGAAAGGTTTACTTTTAACCGTGCAGAGGCTGGCAAAAATTACACCAGATTTGAGTCAGAAAAGCCAACGGATCTTTACCTTTCTTTTAAATGTTTCCCATCAACACAATTTGGCTTAAAATAACATTTTCCATTCAAAGAGATACTGCAGACCTAGATGAAATGTGGTTTCTCTGCCCCCAAGTGTATTAAAGTGTTACACAATTATGTCTAATAGGCAAAGGAAAGTCTGCTGTTGGATGTTGTTTAACTGATGTGCTCTTACCATGTCAGTGTAATACAATAAAGACAAAAAAGTTTTCCTCTTTTAGTCTGATTAAATGCATAAAATTTACACAGCGTGAAATTGTCAGTGTTCTGCCAAAGTGCTTTCCAAATTCTGTTTTTCTGCTGATAAATGTTGTTCCCGGAGTCAGAACGTTTGGTGAAAAAGTGAGATATTCTGTCAAACCGGAAAGACAGGTTCTCATCTAAAAAATGAATGTGCAGTGAGGTATATTATAAGAAAGTTGTAGGGATAAAAAGGAGACGATTTAGGGTCGAACTTAACCTGGCAATCATATTACTAAGTCCTTATGCGAAATTTGAATTCACTTTAAAGAAGAATGGTTTTGTGTGAGCGAACACACGGCCACAGTAAAGGTTTACAGTTCAATACACTGTGCTGAGTGAGCTCGTTAGAGATTGTGCAAACTGTTGGTTATTTTGTCAGACGCTCCTTTCAAATCAAAAGATGGCACACAGCCTTAGCTTTGAAAGAGGGTGCTGCAATTTACAGTTTTAAGAATTATTTACTGCATTTTTTTTTCTTTACCTCATAGCTTTTCAGTTATTAGAGAAAAAGGAAAATCCATTTCATTTTTCTCAACAACAAATCACGCTGTGGTCATTTTCAACTTTTAGTACATGTTTTTATTGATCAGGAGCCCAAATGCGTCAGCGGTTCTTTTTCATATAAGGAATGGGCTGCAAAAAATGCTTTTTTAAGCGTGTTGATGTGACTCCAAGAAAGATTTAGTTGTTAACATGGTATAATCTACTCTAATATTGTTTAATACGTATAAAGAGACCCATCATGTTGTTTGTTCATCTGTGAGGGCTTTGTCTGCAGAATGGCCAAAGCCTATCATTGTTTCTGTGTACAGATGAGTTTTTACTAAAACTTTATTTTTGAAAAACTTTATTTAAGGGGAAACTGAATGCTATTTTGTATTAGTTCAGTTACAGTGTTTTGTGCAAGCTTAAAAGAAAAACCAGAGAAAAGGAATCCCGCCCACAACTTGGAGGCACATTTCTGAGCTCCTGCCGCTCTGCAGAAACCACGTTCTGAAAAACAACACAGATTTTTTTATTTTGATGCTAAAAACAGCATAATCATAATTTAAAGACCACTGTGAACGATTTTTCAATAGATCATAAGATGATTGGAGTTGATAATTGGTGATTGGAATTTAAAAAAGTTTCTTAATATTTGAGAGGAAATTATGTGAAACATACAGTTCAAAAGAAGTGTTTTTTATGTGCTATGTAAATTAAATAAAATAGACTTAAAAGCAAAAGCACAAATGAATAATATTGGTTGCTTGTTGATATTCGAGATGCTATTGTCACCAATCATCTCTTTTCAGTCTTGGTAATTTCCCGTATTGACTTTATTTTACTTGAGCTCAACATTAGACTAAGAGAAAGCCCAGTCCTATTTTATGAAACTAATTTATTTTACAATATTGCCTGAGAACTATGGGAGGGCGTTCAGCCACTCACTTTATTTGTGAATAGACGCTGCTCACCTCTGAACAGCACCCTTTGTGTCATTGATTAGAAAGCTATAGGTTGCACTTTTTTTTTTTTTTTTTTCGATGGTGGCTTATCTCAGTCAGTGAGTGGCTGCACGCCTCAGCGTGGCTCTGCCTCCCTCCTCCTTCCTCCCTGGTCTGCAGCTGCAGACGTGCTGTCGCTCTTTCCACTTTCACCCGCTTTCTGTTTTGCGGAGCTGTGCTGCTGCTGACCCTGGATTTATGTGGCAGCCCTCCATTTGATTAAGGATGACTGCCAGAATTTGTTTCAGATTTCCCGTCATGTTGTTCCTGCTTTATCTTCTGTCAGGTTAGTAGTGATGGTTCTGTTATTTTGAAATGATGGCCCCTTACTTGTTGCTGTTGAAAGGATTGTTTTCTTTTACATTAATTGTGATGTCTTCTGATTCTCGATTTAATAAAAAAATACCTGGTAATTTTTCTAATGTGTACACTTTTAAAAATAAAAATCCTGTAAAAATGACTGTCGTTTTGTATAGCTTTGATTTAAAATGATATATTTAGTGGAGAATGAATGTGTTTTTGATTCCAGATATAATGTATTGCTTCAAATTAGAACACAGGAAAAAATTTTGAAGATTAAATCTATAAAAAAAATAAATCCATGAGCAGTCAAGTTTAGATTTTTTCATTTTGATTGCATTATTTGTTGGAATGAGTGCAGTGAGTGAACCGAGCCTGACACTCTGCTCTGGTGCAGGAGGCACATGTTCAGAAGCAGAGCACAAGCTTTTCTCTGTCATATTCTCCAACTACAATCAGTACATCCGACCGGTGGAGAATGTGTCTGACCCGGTCATCGTGCAGTTCGAAGTTTCCATGTCACAGCTGGTTAAAGTGGTAAGTGAACAAAATGAGCATCATCTTCATTCTCCTCGCTGGTCTGGGAATTGAATATTTAGCCTTATTGGTAGATAAAAGAAGAAAGCAACATGAGGAAAGAGATGTTTGAAAATTCTAGTTTAACCAATAAGTCACACCCACTTTTTCTTAAAATGGAAATTGTGTATTTTACCACAAACCAAGAGGACGGCAGAATCAATTTCTGATATTTTTCTGTTACATTGATGTCACCATGGGTTCTTACGGGTCAAGAAAGACCATGATTCACTGCTTCGGCAGACTTTTCTCCTTTAGCAAACAATCAGCAGCATATTTTGTCGACATCGACTCCCTGGCTCATAATCTGGAGGAAGGAGAAAGATAAAAACACAGGCAAGCAGGGAGGCTTTCTGTCCAACCCAGACAGGATGGGAAAAGTCAGGTGTCTGAGTGGCTCTCAGTTTGGGCCGCCTTTATCTCTCACCAACTGCCTCTTCTGATGAGGATCCTGGTTTAAATGGAAATTTTTGATTTGATTGCAGGCCAGCAAGTCACACAGGCTCTGTCTTGATTGAGACAGAACCACGAAGGACAGAGATTTTAAGTATAAGGAAAAAAGGTCAAGAACATCCAGGAAAGAAAAATCTTTTTAGGTATTTCTTTTATTTTTGGCTCCTATTTTAAAAGCTGCATATCATTCAAAAGGAATTTTTGACATACTTTTCATAGAATAACATCCAACATTCAACCTTAGGTTAGCATTCGTACCTCTCATGCAGTAATTTGTACTTCAGAGCTTTTATTAGAACCTTTTTTTTATTTTAATGATTAGGGAAAAATCTCTGATTTTTTAATTTTCTAATTTATCAAAAACCAGGAAAGTTAGTTTGAACTCTGCTTTGAAAAAAACATTTTACTTTTTCATTCAAGTATTAGCAAAAATGAATAATGTTGCCAGAGGGCTGCAATGATTATTGAGGACCAGTGAGCTTCAAAACAAGACAGAATGGTGGGGGAAATTGCATTTCAAAGACACAGCAGCACTGTGGATGAGTGCAGGCGCATCACAAGGATGTATCCTATAAACGTGTTTAACATCGCAGGTTGCAGAGCTCCATATGCCGACAGATGAATGTCTTTTTCTTGGCAACACCTGGTGCTCCCCTCCCAGACGATTGGTTTTGGTTCACCTGCATGAATTCCATCATCCACAAGTGACTTAGTTTCGTCTGTCGACTATGTGTTTGTCAAAAGTATTTTGAAAGGGTTTTTGAGTATTTTGACCCATAGAAAAGTCTTGTTGTTTCCTTACTTGTAAAAATTAATTCCAGGAGTGGCTTTTTTTCATTTTTTTCTTGCAGATCTTGCATGTAGGATTTAAAAAGGAAGAGACAAATCAAACTAAAGTTAAACATTTTTATTCAAACATAAAAAGAAATTCTAATTACTTTAAGCACATCATTACTTTTTTTTAAAAAGTTAGCTAAAGCAAAACTTTTTTGTTTTATGTGCATTATTTTGCAATCATGGATAAAACAATATACAGTATTGTTTTAGATATTATTAATTTTTGTTTTATTCTTGCCAGCTAAAATCAGTATGTGTTCCAATTCCCTTAAAAATGCAAAAAAACAAAACAAAGAAAAAGAAAAAGATTTTTTTTTTTTCTGTTCATTAAGCTCTTTTTTCCTATTAATTTCTGAAATATTCCTGTTTTATCTCAAAATTCATCAGCATGGATCATTCTGGGGCCTCCTGACCACCTGTATTTACTGGAGAGCATGGGAGCTGGCTTGAATATATAATAGTTCCATGAATGGTTAATGTTATGCAGTGGATCATGTGATTCGTTCATTTACGGTCTATATCACACATAAACCTGACCCCCACAGCTTTGCTATCCGCTGCCCCTCTGTTAGCTGAGAACTGGGTGCTGTGCTTTGACCTCCTGGCAGCAGCTGTCATGCTCCTGGCATGAAGGACTCAGGTGCGTCTCTCTGAGACTTCATGTCTGGGAATAAACTGATGCCTGGCCCTGCAAAAAGCTCCCATGTAAGTCCTTTGAGCCGACTTACATGATTGCCTATGACAGCATCCCTCCAGTTTGGACTTCTGATGTTAATATTTAACTAATTCTCTTTGCTTTTAATGTCTTTATAATTGAGTTTCTTTTTTCTTTTTAGGATGAAGTCAATCAGATCATGGAGACCAATCTGTGGCTGAGACATGTAAGTTTGTGGTGTGTTGACTGCAGTCCTTGAGGAAGGACATAAAGTATAGATCCAGCCTCGAGCCATACATGATTCTTATGGATTCAATGACTGGATGAATTATATATACAAAGCTTCACACGTCACTTTTGTTAGAGGAAAATTACCCTCCAGTTTCATCATTTATGTTGTTCGGTGTATTCAAATAAATAGATAACCTTACTAGCAAAAGAACTTGAGGATTTTTATGTTTTAAGTGATTTGGGTAAAATGAATTTGGCTACATGTTCCAATTTACAAAACTGAGCAAATGAAAAGCGAATTTCCAGCTTGGCTTTATTGTTCACGCTTGGCAGATCAAGTTTTGTCATTAAGTAAACAGTTGACAGCGCTCTGCTTCCAAGTGCAGCCTCAGGATTCTCATGAGGGTCATTTCTAAGGAGATTTAAAGACGGAGGTCAAAAGGTCCATAAACTATGATGCTGCTGTCACACACGTATACATCACAGCAGTGCTTCTCCCAGCACTTTACTTCAAACATTTTGCAAAGGCTCTGATATTCGTCTACATTTCTAAAAGGAGAAAAGAATAAATTGCTTTTAACTTTATGGTTTCTCTCATTTTTTCAGTCTTCTACTGCAAATATTTTATGTTTTTAAGCGCTGAAACGTTTAAAAGATTCCAATCATCTCTAAATCAGTTCAATCTGATATGAAGATAACTTTGGGGAGGATTTCCCTAAAATTTAGAGTAAATACCTCCATTTTAATTCTAAAACAGAAATGTTCAGTTTACTTTTAATTTAGCTGCACTTCACTGCACTTGTTGAAAATGTTTTTTTTAATTTAGATTTATCCAAAAATGTAGTATTCAATTATTTTTTAATGTTTTTTCTAAATGAAGAAGATGTATGCTTGATTTGTCTGACATAAGGCCTAAACCATGTATAAGTCTTTTTCACAAAACCCAGTTTAGTAGTTTTTAATTAACTTTTTTCTCATGTCTTTTTTGCAGAATATTTTTTTAAAACAAAATTTGTGTCCTTCTGATTTGTTTCACAGATTTGGAATGACTATAAGCTCAAATGGAACCCAAAAGATTTTGGAGGTGTGGAGTTCATTCGGGTACCGTCCAACAGGATATGGAAGCCTGACATTGTTCTGTACAACAAGTGAGTTTCATGGGTACACTGTCATTAAACAAGTACTGCTCACATTTATACTCCTCAGTTGAGTTTGTTTTATAAAAATATCAGTTGTCTCTTTTATAACCTCTGTACTCATGCACTCTTCCCATGAATCTGTTTTTACAGTGCAGTGGGAGATTTCCAGGTTGATGACAAAACCAAGGCTCTGCTCCGCTTCAATGGCGATGTTACTTGGATCCCTCCCGCCATATTCAAGAGCTCCTGCAAGATCGACGTCACATACTTCCCCTTCGACTACCAAAACTGCACCATGAAGTTTGGCTCCTGGACCTACGACAAGGCCAAGATAGACCTGGTGTTGATTGGCTCAACCATCAACCTCAAAGACTTCTGGGAGAGTGGCGAGTGGATGATTATTGACGCGCCAGGTTACAAGCATGACATTAAGTACAACTGTTGTGAGGAGATCTACACAGATATCACATATTCCTTGTACATCCGCCGCCTGCCTCTTTTCTACACCATCAACATGATCATCCCCTGCCTCCTCATTTCCTTCCTGACAGTGCTGGTCTTCTACCTGCCGTCCGACTGTGGGGAGAAAGTCACGCTTTGCATCTCCGTCTTGCTGTCTTTGACCGTGTTCCTCCTCGTCATTACAGAAACAATCCCCTCTACCTCACTGGTCATACCATTGATAGGAGAATACCTCCTCTTCACTATGATTTTTGTCACTCTCTCTATTGTCATCACTGTTTTTGTTCTGAACGTCCACTACCGCACGCCAAAGACACACACCATGCCCTGCTGGGTGCGGCGAGTCTTCCTTGGACTGCTGCCTCGAGTGATGTTCATGACCAGGCCGGAGAGAGATCCAGAGAAGGTGGCAGTGGGCAGCTGTGTTGAAACGGTGCATTTGAGACCCTGCACCGTGCATTCGTCCGGTACTCTGCAAAAGCATAAAGCTCGGGCTCCGGGATCCAGTATGATGTCGAGCCTTACGAACCGTCAGCGGATTCTGAACAACACAGAGCTCTCAAACCTCAATAATAGGAGTGGAGACTCGAACAGATGTGCAAGTTCAGGGTTCCCGGGCAGCGGAGAACGCTGCAACTGCTGCTGGCAGAAGAGATCTGGCAAACTGCCTTCCGACTCTGAAGGAGGGAGTGGGGGACTGGGCTGCCTGGGAGCGCTTAGTGGAGGCGGTGCTATGGGGATTGGAGGAGAGACACAGTTCAGCAGCTCTGAGTCTCTAGATGGAAGAATCATGTCCCTTCTGCCACTCTCCCCTGAGATCAGGGAGGCCATCGAGAGTGTAAAGTACATTGCAGAGAATATGAGGCTGCAGAATGATGCAAAGGAGGTAAACAGGACTTCTTAAAGTTGTTTTACATTCACACCGGGCTTTTGTGGCAGGTTCAAGAATGTGATTTTAGTAGATGTTGTTCACAAAGGTCTGTCGCTATCCAATACTAAGGCATGTACTCACACTTTGAAGAGGCTTGGTGCAAAATGTCAAAGTTTCTTTTTCCAGGCTTTTTTCTTTCACAGCTCTATTCTGACACATGAAAGACTTGGTGTCATAAAATTTCAGCCGGGCACAAACTGCAATTATTAATCTCTACATTTTGACCATGTTTACAACAGTTGATACTTCCGTTTTTTAAAAAAGTACCCTACAGGTCACTATCAAATCCAAGTCCCTCATTGGTCACAGTTCAGCGTTGTCATGATTTTGCTGCCAAGTTCAACCGGTTGAACTTCCAGGGTGCGATCAATGTATTCCCGTTTTGTATGTAGAGCCCGCAACCGGACTTAAAAACTTGCGTAGTGACACGTGAACACAAGCGCTGTTACGGGGGCACCAGGATGACCCAGATGCAGGACAAGACAACACGTCATAGAGAGAACTAAAGTATTTAATAACAAAACTCATACTGCAAAATCCTCACAAGAGCTAGAATAGGACAAGCTACACTCCAACACAGAGTGCAGAAACAGAGTTACCTAAATACAGCTCAAACAAATTAACCTAAAGTGCAGGCAGCTGTGTGCCACTCCATGGAGGGCCACCAGGAAGAGGGCGGAGTCCTCCAGGAGAGCCACAGCCAACCTGCACAGAGAAACACAAGAATGAGGAAGACAGAAAACAGACTGACACGGTTACAAGCGCTCTGAACGCAGAAGCCTGAAATTTGGGTTGGCGCATGTCAACATCAACTTTTCATTGAAAGTGACTTTTTGAACACGAGTCGATGGGTGTTTAGGCACATTCAGTTGAAACGGTCGCTTAAACGTGCTTTTCCGAGCTCTTCTTATTGTTCTGGAGTCCTGCATGTGGATGGTTTCTTTGAAGTGGTATCTGCATTCTTTTAACAATGAAAATGTTTTCTTTTTCTCTTTCAGGTTCAGGATGATTGGAAGTATGTCGCCATGGTCATTGACCGGATCTTCCTATGGGTTTTTGTTCTTGTGTGCATCCTGGGAACAGCTGGCCTCTTCCTG
>CM074489.1:20466496-20483453 GCA_037389245.1 Oryzias sinensis | reverse complement strand
ATGAAAAGATCATAGAAAACCACACGGAACCCCTGTTCACCTCAACACATTCCTCATTTAAATCAAAAAGGTAAGAAAAGCAGAACACAGAAGGATAAAAAGATGATGTCAGGGGTCATTGTGAGCAAGATGTGATTTTTTTTGGTGTCTATGTACTTTCTGAGTTTTCAGATAATTTGTTTGGGTGTTATTAGGCGTTGCACTTTGTATTTACTCTGTCTTGAGTTTGGCTACTTTATCTGTAGTGCAATGCAAACATTTTTTAAAATATGAATTTGCCTGATGCCGTCAGGAAATGCGATGTGACCATGAGATTCAGCTGGAGTCTCCTCATCACACCAGCAGAGGCTCACACTAAAAACAGGCTGGTTGCATGATGAAGTGCATATTGGACAAACAAATACTAAAACCGCATAATGAACAAATGACCTCAGAAAGCACCCAAATAATTACAAGAAAAAACAATGACAATTTAGCAAATATATTGATTTGAATGAATTATGAAGTTAATATTTCCAGGCTGCAACAGTGCCTTGTCAGGTGACAATGTCCTCCATCCATAGATTTTCCGCTGCAAATAATGTGAGTTAGTTTTTCACGTAAAAACAGAATCCCAGTTTGGAGGCCGTAGAAGAAAAAGAAATATATATAATTAGCTGATAAGAAGTGTTGCGCTCAGCTTTGTTTAATTTAGAAAAAGGAAACGTGTTTCATTGGAAACCCCAGAACAAACCAAGATGCTTAACAAAGCAGCATTGAGCAGAGACCTTCCTGCTGGAAAGGTAACTGTGCAGGCTTTCTTCATGCAATCAAAGATGCAGCCAACCAAGCTAGATGAAAAAAAAAGAAATGTAACAAAAGCATTAAAATTTACTTTACACATTCAAAACAATGGTAAATAGTGTATACTTCTATAACATTTTTCTACCCCACTTAGGGCCAAAGAGCTTTACGGTCCCATTCACCCATGCACAAACACGTTCATTCATACACTGATGGGAGGTCCAATACTTCACACTGGCGCCATCCTCAACCACCAAGAGCAATGTGGAGTTCAGTGTCTTGCCCAAGGACACTTCAACACATGGGCAAAGTGGGAATCAAACCTCCGATCGTCCAATAAGAGGATGCTCCAAGTGATGATGTTGTCCTGTTGTGACACAGCTGGCATGAAGATTATCACCACCAAATTTATGGCCATGGTTTTCCACTGAAAAAAGTATCCTCTCCAGGTGGGTGGAGTTTTCCTGCTCCAGGTGGAAGAGTTTCAGAATCGTGGGGTCTTGTTCATGAGTGAGGGAAGATCAATAGGCAGATTGCTGATATGTCTGCTGTTATGCGGTTGGTGTACCAGTCCGTCGCGGTGAGGAGGAAGCTGAAACAGAAAGCAAAACTCTCAATTAACCAGTTGATCTTTGTTTTAATACCCTTCTGTGGTTATGAGCTTAAGGTCATGATTAAAAAAAACAGGGTCCTGATATAAGCAGTGGAAAGGAATTTCTTCCCCAGGATGGGTGGACACGCTCTTAGAGATGGGGTGAGGAGCTGAGAATAGAGCCGCTGTTCCTCCACATCAAGAGGAGCGAGCAAGCAAGCAGGAAGCTCAGGCAAGTCCCTTGCTTGGACTGCTGCTGTGATCCGGCCCTATATAAGGGGGAAAAATGGCTGAATGGAAAGCGTTGTTTCTTTGGCGCTTTCACCTCCTGCACGACTCTTTTAAATTAATACCATATAAATCCCTTTGGACTTGAGAAGTAAACAGTTTTCTTCTTTCTTTTGTGGCACAATTGCACCAACAACTCAAAATTACACATCCTAGAGGAGATACAAAGTTACTGTAACTGGATCGTTAGGTTGCTCCCAAAGGAGGCCCTTACTTTAATGAAATCTTTAAAGATGCTGCTTGTGCTGGGTGTCTTTGCTTACAGTCTTAACAGTAGGAGGCATTTGAGCCAAGGTACTTATCTATTGTGCCATGGGTCAAAAAGTATAAAACGAGGTAAATCGAAATAAGAATCTAAAGCCTTTGAGCTCCTCAAAACACACTGGCTTCAAACTTACAAGAAACATACTGTATGTAAAGTAAAATACATTTTAAGTAAAATTAAAAAAAAAGTATGCTGAATCGTCAAAATAATGTACCTCTTGAAACTGTTTCTAAAAAGTTCTTCAATGGACACGCTTTTGTACGTAGAGCCCAAAAATGGTCGTAGAAACTTACGTTGCGAGATGCAAACATCAGAGTTTTGAATGCTAAAGACCGAAATATTTTTGTCTGTAGACTGTTCGTTAAAAGTGACTGGTTTAGTGTGCAATGCTGTGGCCGGTATGAACGTAGCTTTAGAGTTAATAGGATCAAGACGTAAACATACAAAATAAAAGTATAGATTTAGTTAAAGGAAAAGCTTGAAACTAAATCCCAGTGAACCAATGTGAACATGCTCATGCATTAATAATTCAACAATACATTTAAAGTGTTCAATTGAAGACTTCAACTGGTTCAATGTACTAGAATAAGTTAATAATAATAATAATAATAATGGATTGGATTTATCTGCGCTTTTCCAGACGCTCAAAACGCTTACATTGTGTCCATTATTCATTCACTCCTCATTCATACTTGGTGATGATATCTACAGTTGTAGCCACAGCTGCCCTGGGGCAGACTGACAGAGGCGTGGCTGCCAGTTCGCGCCTACGGCCCCTCTGACCATCCCCGGGATCATTCATGCACATCCACACACCAGTGGAGCCACACTGGAGGCAAGGAGGGTGAAGTGTCTTGCCCAAGGACACAACGACATTTGGCTGGTGGGAGCGGGGATCAAACCGCCAACCCTTCGATCATTGGACGACCCGCTCAACCACCTGAGCCACTGTCTAAGTCTAAGTTTAATAATACCTGTACACAAAAATAACGGAATTTTATTCAGGTATTATATCAACTTTAGATATTTTTCATACTTTACATTGTGGAGGATGTGGACACTAATTTGGACAATAAAAAAAAGTAAAACCTGAAAAGTCTTCTTAAGAAGTTTTAACTTGTTTTAAAATGTATTTGTTCTTTAACAGAAACAAAAAATATATTAATATTAATAAAATATATTAACATAATATATTAACAAACTAATAACCTCTTTTCTCCCTTTGCAGATAAGTTTACTACACACTCCCAAAGCCTTTTAGTCTTAATTTTCATGATAAAGCTTCAACAGACATTAAGTTCTGCATGACACAATGAGAAATAATTGGTATTTCTTTGCCCTCCTCGGTAGCTTTTCCTTTGCAAATTTCTTATAGTACAAAAGCAATTTTCCAGAAAATCCTTGCTGGCAGGAAGAGCCTCTCTCTCTATATAATGTTGTATCACAGACATCTGCACTCTTGTTTATATACAGTATTAGCCTAAATGTCTCCATGAAATCCAATCAAAACGCCTACATATGTTACTCTTCATGGATTATTGCCACAGACATTGAAAGCAGGTGTTTGATTTCAGCGGGCAAAGCCATACACGGTTTCTGAGCTTGGGATAGATACCAATATATACAGTAATAATTGAGCCTGCTGTGCTCTCAACATCACTGCCAGTGCCACTTTCAATAAAAAGACAGTTAAGCTTGTTCCTGTGCTCAATGTTACTTGGAATTATTGGCAGGCGCTGGGGTTGTTTTTCTGGGCTTGTTTACAAAATGTGCTCGGTTTTTACAGCCTTGTTTTAGTGGACCTGTATAGAACCAACTTAAAAGAAAGAAGAAGGGCCAGACAGCCTCAGATAAAATACAAGCTGCCACTCATTAACACCTGCTGCCTGGCTCTGACACCTGCTAAAAGACTCAGCCCTGTCTGCACAGAGAACCATCTTTGCCTTTTGTTGCTGTTGTGTTCCCTCATAAGCTACGAACCTACAGTGGCATGCAAACATTTATTTTTTATTATAAATTATGATACCAGTGGAGGAAATTTACAGGAGAATTTATGATTAAATTTAGCTGCAACAATTTTAATTGCAAGTTTAGAATTATTATTACCAAAGTTTAGAACTCTGCAAAAGTTTGGGCACCCAAAGGACTTAAACTGTCAAGTGTATTTCACTAGATTTTCAGACCTTTCATTCTTATGGATTCATAGAGTAAAACACAACTTCACTTCAAACAGGAGGTGAAAGGTATACTATAGATACCTGTCCTAAAAATGATCAATGGATACATGTACAACACTCAGATAGAAATTTTTCTGACACAGTCAAACAAACTTGGATAGAAATGTGTTCTTAACTCTGAGTTTATAGGATTAAAGGTTAAAACGTTGAGTTTCTTGACAGAGACGGAGGTTTAAGAGCCTTCATTTCCATGGGAAAAGTTATTTTTCCTTTATTAATTTATTTATTTTCTGCTACAAAAAGTATTGCACTTGCACATTTCCTGTTTAGAATTTGGTTTAAACATGTTATCTTTACCATTTTGCCATCTGATTATCCTATAACAGAGGAAAACCTTTTACCTCCATCATACAGCAGTTAGCGGGTGGTTAAAAATGACTTTTTTTGGTTCTGTGACTGTATCGGAGGCTGCATGATGCCAAAGTTTGTTCTCCTTTAATATGGTAAACGTTGACAATAATGGAAAGCTGCTGTGTAGCTGCTGGTTTATAGTAACCGGGAACTTTAGGCAGATCACCCACTCTTAAAAACAGACATGATTTGCAAAGTCTGTTGGGAAGATTTCACTTTTTTTAAAGCTTGTTTATGTTTTATTTTTCTGGATAAGTTTTGATCAAAAGTGCTAAATGCTAAATGAAAATAAATGGTGTAAAAAGATTTAGTTGGGTTTTATAGCTCTTTAGGACATGAATCCATGATGACCTGGCACATCATCACAAATTACTGGATGAAGAGGAAGGGTTTTGATCTAACACTGCTAAATTATTGAGCATCAAGCAGCTTACATAATGGAGATACGGTGTTTACCATGAGCTAAACACTGACAATAAATGATTCATTTTTTTTAAATTTGATTTAGCTCTTTATGATTCTGTCAAATGACTGGAATCTGTCTGCTCTACTTAACCCTTGTGCTATCCTAGGCCTTTTAACATTGGGAATTGGGTCATCTAGACCCACAAGACAGTCCTCTGAACCTTTTTCTTCAATGATTTGTGATCTTCACTCGTGTCCATGGATTACATGAAATCTTTCCACCTTTATCCACCTTTGTCATGGTAGGCAGAACACGTCAATGCAAGGGTGGGGTCCTCTAAGATAGCACAAGGGTTAAATAAATTTTGATAACAGACAGAAATAACTGATGGTCCTCCTTATCTAATCTCATGTTGGGCAATTCTCTTGTTTCTCATTTCTGGCAGAGTTTCATGAAACAGATAAGCTTTGTTAACAAGGGTGTGTCAGGTGCGAGTCAGCCTCTTCCTCTGTAGGCTTGATCTGACATGGTAGACCTGTTGACTGTGGGAGAGAAATCCACTGCTTTTGACTTTTAAGTGATGCTATGCTTTTAGAGATGCAAGTATACTGGGCAAATGTATTCATTAGTATGCTGCATAGTCAGCCAGCTAATTTAGTTTTTTCTGTTTTGTTGACTCACAGGCTGCTTTATCACTGCTGGGTTTTCTCAGTTTGAGCATTGTTTTTCCTTTGCGGCTAAATTGAATGTGTTGTTTATTTGTATGCATTAGTTCCATCTTTTTTGTGGAGTAAAGAGTCTTGGTGTTGAAAGGCTTGGCACCCCCTGATGAGTTCCCCACATGTTATGCATGCCAACGCTTGGAGAGTAATGCAGATTTCACTGCATTTTGATGACCATGAGGGCCGATTTGATGTGAAGTTGTAGACGCTTTTCAGAGCATTTTGCTTCTACAAGTGCTCAGCTTTTGTCATTAAATACTTCAGCTATTTGATAATTGTAGCTGATATCTTTATGGTTAAAATTTATTTTTTACCACAGCAATCCTAAATCTTTGAACTTTATGTGCTCTACCATGTTTCATAATTATATAGTTTTTAAACCTGGTAAGCAATTTTCACTTATTTCCATTCTGGCCTAGCATTGTATTTATACAAATTACACATTTTATATGGACACACACTTTAAATTATTTACAAATTTCCTTCTGCAAAAAATATGTCATAGAGTTTTTATTTTTATTAATAAATCTGGGAATAGAAGATTTGTCCTTGTGCATTATACAAACAACACAGTAAAATGTTGCTCTCCTAAATGTTAAATTGCATCATTTAAAGTGCAAACAAGCTAACTGATTATGTCAGCAGTGAGTTTAAATGACTGCATTAAAAAGTTTTCTTGTGACTGCAAATTGCTCCTGCCAATGCTGGATTAAATGAAAATAATTTGTCACAAATTACTGGATTACTGCATCATCTCATTGTTAGAAACGATGCTTTGACAAAACTGTGAGTTATCTTGTGTCTGAATGTCCTTAATCTGCTGGTTATTAGTTGAACAATTTGCCATCTTTTCTGTTAACCCTCTTTCTCTCTTTCCTGCAGAAATGTATAGAAAGACATTTTTTAATCAAATCATTTTATGCAACAAAGCGTAAATACTTTTTTCACAATTTGATAAAAAATTCAATGTGTTTATTGATTTGAAGTGATATTTAGTTTAGTTGACATGTTATCATGTTTATTGCCATGTGGTTATCTAAATAATAGTTCATATGTTGTGCTAATATACTAGATTGTTCCTGTTTCTTGAAACTAAATAAGCATCAATGTGTTTCGGCAATGAAATGTTCATGTATTCTGTCTATTATTGTTATCTATTCTGTTATTAGGATTTGCTTTTTAAGCTAAAATGTTCATTCTTATTGCAGAAATGTGACTTATACTCCAGTGCAAGTTATACTTGATTTTCCCTTCTTTATTATGCATCTTTTGGCTGCTGTGAATTATACCCCAGAGCGACATAGTCCGGAAAATGCCGTACCTGCTTTATATGGTGTTCCATTTTCCAAAAACAGGAAAACAAACAAACCACCCCCCCAAAAAAATAAAATGTTCCATGGTTTATTTTGAAAGTCCGGCTGTTAGCACCTTCTGTGGGTTAATCTGTTGAATGAACAGCGTCTACATTCTGTTCATTTATTTGGGGCGAGAAGCCTTCTTTGGCGGTATTAGGTGTCCAGAGCTGCATTTGAACTAATTAACATATAATTATGACAGAAAATACATTCAGTGGCTGTCCTCATGAACGTAGGTGTGCAACATCGTCTTTTACAATGTTAGTGGAGAAATCACCAAACTAAAAAAGTATTTTGGTTTGATCTAAATAGTTTCAATTATATATTAATTATGATGTTCCATCTACAAAGTATTAACGGAAAGGATTGGGCTTTGTATACCCTGCTGCAAATCTGAACTCCTGTGAGGCTTTAGTCGAGGTAATGCAACTCTCTGATGCTTTTGATTTAGTTTTTTTTTTTAGCTTCAAAGAACACCCAGAAAAACTAATTCAATCTTAGCAGAGTAAATTTGATTTGAAGGCACGACTGAATAAAGTGGAACCTTATTTTCTAGTGAGACTTTGAGTCAGCTTCTCAAAAACTTGCAAAAAGTGTTTTGGACAAAGGCTAAAAGCAAAGATGTCTTCCTAGTTTGAAATTTTTTTTTTTTTTTTTTAATTCACTGCATTTTCAGATAAGCCTCCTGTTCAATTTGAATATTCTGATTGGGAAAAATGATTTGCTGACATGTAATTAAAGTCATTTCTAACCATCTTTCAAACAATACCGAACAATATTCATTAATTTCAAACTATACTTCTGTTTTTATAAATGTAGGAGTCCCCAAAGTTACAGCTTAGTCTGACAAATCCTTGACTGCCACTTTTGAAAGCAACTTTTAAAATTTTCTAAAGCCTGAACCTGTCACAAAACTGGAAGATGGCTTGTTTCAATTGTAGCAGGTTTTATTAGCAAGCTAAAAGTCCACAAAACTAAACCAGGATTAGGCAAGCAGGGGTCAATCACAAGCATTCAGGGGAGGCAAACTGAGTCAGAGACAAAACAGGGTCAGGAAATCCGAAGGTCAGTCTGTAACCCTCAGTTATGCAGGCAATGCGGCACATACAATACTGTGCACTGAGTGAGGCTCAGTGCAGTGCTTAACTATACTGTGATTGATTTGGTGAATGAGAGTCAGCTGTGGGGTACTCAGAAACTGCATGCTGGGGTTGCTGGGAGATGAAGTGCATCCAGTGCTATGGAGATGGCTCTTGTCAGTTGGGAAGACAGAGCTCTGACTTCTGACAGAACCTCTCCATAAAAATCGAAATGCCTATTGGGCCTAAGGTTCCGCATGGATTTTTGTCCAAACTGTCATCACACGTATTTTGAAGTTAGCCGAAAAAACATTTTCACAAACAAAGACAGTTTTGAAAATGAAAAATCTTCCTTCCTGTCTTTTAGTGTTAATTGTATCAGTTGTGAATGTCAGGTTTTTAGATTGTTCTTTGAATTTTAATGTAAAACTGTACGGGTTGGTCACATGTTCTTGGATGTAAATTCCTTTGGCAGACAATGCTTTTTCAAATGTCAGTGTCTCTTAGCCATCAAAACACTTGGCAGACAGTTAGGAAGTGTGCCAACTTCCCAATACAGTAAGAATGCACTTCAAAAACCACCAAATCTAGTCATTTTTCATTGTCTAATTAAAATGAGCTTATTATTATATTCGTTTTGTTTGTTCTTTAGTATCCAGTGAAAATTTTTTTTGTCTTATGTTTTACTCCGCCACAGAAATATGTTAATAAATCACAGTTTTTGAGAAACTTTGGTGAGAAAAATGGCCTTAATGGCTTTTCAGCAGGAAATAAATATCTGGGCCAATCTGGAGGAATGTTTTTTTTCTTCTAAGAGAAGCAAAAGTTGTGATACCAGCCATGCCAAAATGCATTTTCCAGACAGAAACCCTCGCTACGCTACACTCAGCCTCTCCAGGAGTTTGGATTTGAATCCTTCAATATATATTACCTTTCTGAGTGGAATATGACATGCATCTATTTGACGGGAAGAAAGAGTTGTGTGATTGAGCACAGCATGTCTCTCCTCATTCGCCTTAAAACCTTGACTATTCAAAGTGGTTATAATGACAGCCCAAACAGGGAGCCTTGTCTGGGAATGAAGATAAGGCAGTGTGTGTAGGTGTGAGGACGTGTTTGTGTGTGTGTGTGTGTGTGTGTAGGTGTGTGGACGTGTTTGTGTGTGTGTGTGTATGTTAGCATACAAGGATTGTTGCATGAGAGCAGACAAGGCGAGGGCGCAAGACAGATGGACAGAGAAGAGACAGATGGAGCGAAAAGGAGGGGAGAGGAAGAGAGTTGCATAATAGCATAGAAATAGCCCTGATGCTCACTTACTTCTTTAGTGTTTTTCTGCTCGTCCTCTCTCATAAGTTAACAATAAATGGCATGAATGGCAACAAGTAAAAGCAAACGGTCAAAACTAGGAGATGTGACAGAAACATAGCCATTTAAAGTCTCACTCCGATCATCGTTTGATCTATTTTAAATGTGTTCCCAGTGGTCTTTGAATTAAGATTGGCCTTTTTTTATTTATTTATTTAGCTCAAATACAAAAGCCTGTGTTGTTTTCTAGGACATCGTTTCTGCAGAGCGCCAGCAGCTCCATAGAAATTCACCACTGAGTTGTGGGCAGAACTGTTGGTGTAGAGTGAGTTCGCCCATTTCCCATCATCCCTTTGTTTATACTTTCTCCTGCTAGCTTACAACCCCTCACAACCCCAACCTAACATTATTAGTTCCACAAAAATGGCAAGCAATATTGGAGCTATGCAGCTGTACACTTTTAATCCAAATGCCAGCTCAGATGAGGAAAACAAAGACGTACATGAATCTAGCTGTCTGCAATGCATCAGAAGGAAGTGGAGCATGTGGCTTGGCATTGTAGGTCCTTCGTCACACCTTCAGTCTTTTTCCAATCGTTTTTTTTTGTTTCTCCCTGATTCACAATGATTTGAATAAAGAAATACTCATACATGCAATTTTAAGCTTAATTATCTTTATATATGCCTTCCGTCATGGGAAAATGCTACAAGGACATGTTAAAAGCAGTAAAAACACATTGGGTTGGGTCTTTAAGTAAAAGAAGTAGATATGCATTTACACAACATTATGTTTTACCTAAATTAGGGAACAAAGTCCAGGAAATAACAGAAGTAAACTGTGACCCTTTAGAACAAATTCCTAATGAGCATGTAACATATCTAACACCTGCAGTCCCTTTTGGAGGATATGGGAAAATGTAAAAAAAAAAAAAGTGTAAATTGAAGAGAATGTGGCTATGATCATTCATTTATTTATATAAAAAACTTCAAACTAGACAGAAAAACTTAGACTGTTGGGTGTAATTTGTTGCCCTTTGTTTATCCTCTCTGCCTCACAAGACATTATGCTTAAGTGGCTAATGTAGCTTTTGCCAAACTTCTGGTGCACTGGCAGAAGGAAATGCTATTGCAGGCCTGACTTGAGTGCAAATGTGCTAGTAAACACACACACACACGCACACACGCACGCACGCACACACTGTGACACAGAAGCTAATTCAAAACACTATGTAAAAATATTGATACACCTATTTGCTGCACCTATTTCATTCTAATGGAATAGATGGAAATTAACAGTTTTGTGAGTTAAATGTAAGCTATTTTAATCTTAATATTAGTAAACTGAGATGATAACTCTGCTTTGAAAACAGTCTGTGGTAAAATTGTCTGACCTCTTCATATCAGCATGACAACAGGGTAAATAATTTAAGTTTACAGTTAGTCCATGATGGAATATTTACAGCAGCTGTTTTGCTATTCTGCTTCTGTTTTAAGCCACAGGATGTGTTGACTGGTCAGGACTCCATCTTCTTGTAGGCTCAGACACACCTTGGTAAAAACCCCCTGCTGTTTTGGGTAGAGAGCAGTGTGAGGCCTGGAGCCGCGTTGTCAGACCAAAGGCTGGGGGCAGACCTATAGGTGGATATTATAATTCATTCAGCTCTACACACTGGCCAGGGATAAGCCCACCTCAAGGTCAAGGAGCTGTGAGTGGAATACTCATTGCCAAGTCTTGGCTTATTTTCACCTCTCTACAGATCTCTCTCCATCTCCTCACAAATGAGGAAAGATTCTGTGATGTGTGGCGGAGTCAGTGTCTCAGAGCTCCTGCCAAGAATGGAAAATCTGTCAGCAGAGACTCTGCTGCTATTCTAACTGTGATGTTTTGTTTTTAGATAGTCAAAGTGTGGTAAATAGTCAGAATTAATTAAATCCTGCGATAGAATGCGGAATCGCGTTTAACTGCACATGAAAGAGAGCCCCACCTTCACTGCTAATGTATACAAAGATGCTGCTGCAATCCTCTGGCATTTCTGTTTTGAATGCAAATGTTATTTTCTGTCAAAAATACACGCTCTTCTGCATTCTGCAGGAAAAGTTCAAGTGTGGGAGTTTTATGTGCAGTTTATCGTTTTACACATAGACTTGAACACTATAATGAATACATATTAGACACTATGTCAACCCACTGCACTCGTGCTTGCTGTATACAAATGCGCACACACATAAACTGGAAAGAGAGGAGAACCCAGGGAGAACTGACAAGTGGGCTTATAGCCTGAGGTAAAAACAACAACACAACAGAGGAAGTCTGCTCTCTGGATATTCATGACAATAAAACCCGCCTTTTACCTTTCATATTTTACTCATGTTATCTGATACACAGTCAGAGATAAATTCGGATGAGAATTTAAAATATTTTGTTGTTTGGTTAGAGGAAGGGCTTCATGGTGCTGCTGTGGTTGGCGCTCTTGCCTCACAGCGAAAAGGGCCTGGTTTGAATCCTGGCTGGGAGCTTTCTGTGTGCATTTTTAATGTTATCCTCATGCATATGTGGGTATTCTCCAGGCACTTCGGCTTCCTCCCACAGTCCAAAAACGTGCTTCTTAATTGGTGACTCAAAAGTGACCCGAGGTGTGCATGTGTGAGTGTGTGTGGGAGTGATTGTGTGCCCAGTGGGAGACTGGCGACCTGTCCAGGGTGTACCCCGCCTTTGCTCAACAGTAGCCAGGACAGGCTCCAGCATTCCCATGACACCTAAAAGGGATATAGCTGGTTAAAAAAAAATGAATAGAAGGAGCACCTTCTTTGGAGGCAGCTGGATAAGTTTTTGTGGAATCAACGTAGCTTTTGCCATTTCAGTTCACAGAGTAACTACTATGGGGCATGTTTGTACATAAAGTGTACCACTTTAAAGATTGACCAAAAAGCCAGGACAAACCCTAACCCTAACCCTAACCCTAACCCCAAAGCACAACAAACCTGTGAAAGGAGTTAAAGATTATATATAGGCTGCAGAGGTTTACCTAGTCAAATATCACACAGGTGAGTGTTTGATACAAAAGTTAGAAAATTTGTTTACGCATTTACCGGTATATGCCTTGTTTGCAAACTTTGTTATTTCACAAGTTTTGAATTTTTTACCTTATTCCATCTTTCTGATTTTTCTACCTGCTTTGTGCTGTTCAGGGTCAGGCAGGTAAAGACGGGTACACCCTGGACAGTTTGCTAGTTTGTGGGCGAGCCATTTAGCATCAGACAAGTGCTCACACGCACATTCACATTCGCACCTGAGGGACAAATTAAATCATCAATTTAAATCGCCAATGACTCACGTTTTTGCTTTGTGGGAAGGAGCCAGAGTATTTAAACAAAACAAAAAATACCTGTACGGGGAGAAGATGCAAACTCCACACAGAAAGGACCCAGCTAGAATTTAACCAGGGCCTTCATGCAGTGAGGCGAGAGGGCTTACTACTGCACCACTGTTCAGCCCTGCCCATAATATTTATGATTCAAGGTGAAGCAAAGTTGTGTTAAAGCTTTTTGGAAGTTTTATTGTAGATGACCACATAGTTAAAAATAAACTTGTTGCAAGGGAAACCAGAGGTCACATGACCACATGCTCAAGCTTATTTATTAAGTAATGAAAAGGCAAATTTCAGCATCCAACAATGATCCTCTAAATTCAGAAAGACATCTTATGGGAACTCAAAAAATCCCTTTCTATTTTTTCCTTCCAAACTACATTTGGAAGATTTGAGCAGACAGATAATAAAACTTGGAAGCACTGTCACACATACAACTGAATTGATTTGTGTGAGTACTACATTTCTGGCAGACATCCGTGTAATTTCTTCACAACAGGACAGGGCTTCTGCTTATGTATTGGTGAATCAAATCTTGATTACTTGTAGAGGTATCATTTAAATGAGTGCGTGTGTCTCTGTGGTTGCGTGAGTTCAGTGTGTCTGATTGTTAGAGCCCGCCTAGTGTTTTTATAGTTACCTATTTTGTTTAAGGAAATAATATGGCTTTAATCCACTGCCGTAATTTTGTACCCCACTGATTACAATTACACTCCTACAGTGTTACCCTGGTGAGCTGGTTTGTGTGCCTAACAGACTAAGCTGGCAGATTCCTTTATTTTTTAGACTTTTGTCAATATTTATGTCTTTACACTCAAGAGGGGATAGCAAAACATTTTAAAAAGAAAAAGGAAATGCTCAAGCAAAAATGAAGAAAAAAAAATATTGAACTCAGACATTATTTGATTGTTTCTGCTTGCAGATGACCAAAGACTGAAGCAAATTAGAAGAAGGTGGATTGGTTGAGTGCAGGTATTGGCAAGTTTAATCGTTCTGGGGTATCTAGTAGAGTTAAAATGCATGGACAGGTAAACCAAGTGCAATGATACAGTGGTGCACAGAGCAATAATTGATCAATTTTGTCGTTTCGTCAAGAATCAGGATTTCTGGGATGCAACACAGCCCCAACTAGTTTCGACAAGCAAAATTATGCCGATAAGTATTCGGCCTGTGATGATTCAGAAAAGCAAAAGATTGTGCCCGTTTGTGGTTGGGTAGATTTAAAATCCTTGCTGCGATATGGTATTTTGATTGTAGAAAGAATGTTCCAACCAACAAATAATTGATAGTGATTCATCACAAAACCTTCATATATCACTTAGGGCAGTGTTTTTCAAGCAATGTGCCGCAGCACACTAGAGCGCCGTGAGAGATGGTCAAGAAAAGGCTTGTAGGTGTGAGGTAGAACACAACGACGTAGACGTACAACGGCAAGCCACAAGCTCTGCTCAATTCTAATGTATCCACTTGAGGATGACTAGATTTTCTGCTTAAAATGGTATAATCATAATTACAATTCATTCATGTTGACACTTGAATGAGAGTGTCTTCTAAACATCATATGTACATTCTACATTTTCAAGAGGGGCTCAAATATCAACATATCATAAATATCTTAGCGTCCCTCCTGCTGAGTGTAAAACATTTTTAAAGCATTTTATATGATACACTGCTTTAAATCATAATTTAAAATGCTGAACAAAGTAAAAGTCATGCAAACAAAAATGCAAAAAGCACCTTAACGCTTTTGTTTTTGTTATTTTTTAACAATCATTTACAAAAAAGCCATTAAACTTTTTAATCAATTCTATTCTTTCTGACTAAATCAAAATGCCTCTTGTAGACATTTTAGCATGTAAATAATAAAGTATCATCTTTCAGCATGCATATTCTTTTTCTAAATAACATAAATTTACTAGAGTTGATAACTTAACCCCTGCTGGCTTTGAGACATTAAAGAGAATGTGCTGAGCTTCATTAGCTTTGACACAGCTGATGAAACTCATGTTACATCAGCTTCGTCAAAATGATCAGAAGCAAATATTCCACGAATAAAAAATACTTGCATCCTAAGTATTTTTAACTGTTGCATTTGAAAAGACAAGCAGATTTTTTATTTACCATGACCCAAAAAAATCAAAAACAAATTTTGTATAAATGTAAAAATAATTTATGTTGTAAGGACACCAAACAAAAGCAGTTGCAATGGTTATTATTTGGTCTTGTAAATGAAAAAAGAGCAAATCTGCCACCTTCTTTACATTTCAAGTGACATGAAGTGTCTGCAGAACAAATAAGGCTCTCTGTTAGGCTTATGTGAATTGCAGTACTCCCTAAAGGAGAACAGAAATTCATGAGATATCCTTCTAATCACATTAGCACCATGATAGGAAAGCAGAGGTGAAGAAATGACCAACTGGCAGGCGGGGAATGACTGAAAATTAAGTCATAATTCCTTCATCACTCACTGACCCTATTAAATTATTGATATCAGTACCTGTGTCCAGTCTTAAATGTTTATTCAAAGGCTTCAGAGACAAACATAAAGAACCTGCGTTCAGCACGTTCTTGAACACGCATCATTTGCCCGGTGTGTACGTAGTAGCCTAGGGATGTCCCGATCCGATCACGGGATCAGAAATTGGTCCCGATCATGTGGTTGCAGACCAATTGAAATCAAATGTTGTCACCCGATAAGGATCAGATCTTTTTTTAATTATTATTATTTTGATTAGGGCTGTATATTTCAAGCTTGCCATTTCAAATAAATGATTGTTCGAACTACTTCACAGATGTTCTCTGTTTAAGTGTTGAAAGATAAAAGAAGGTTAATAAAATACATATAGGGACCAACCTAAATCAGATCTATTTTTCAAAACGTTTTACAAAAGTATCTAATCAGGACCCTGAATTAGTATTGGTATCAAAATGAAGTAACTTGGAATCGGACCAAAAATTCTGATCGGGACATCTCTAGTAAATATTATTAGGATTGTCCCACATGAGGTGAATGTTCTGTCCGATTAAGTTTTGTTTAGGCTGTGGAGTTTTTACCTCCACATTCTTAAATTTTTGCTGAAAAAGCATGCTTTCCACAACCCTTTGAATGCTTTTCACCTTTAACACATGCATAGCACGACTGATGCAAATTGCATAAAGCAAAAAAATTTCTTCATAATATCTTCATCAGTATCTTTCTTGCTCCATAATTGATTTGCTGTTTTTAAACTTATCCTTCCAACATAATAAAATTCTGATTTTTTTCATTTGTAAGCATTATATAAAACACTTTTGTGAGAGTTTTTTTTTTATCTTGAACAGTGCACAGTTTCTAGTGTTGTGTTGCAGAAAGAACTATATATGGATTAAAACATTTATTGAGAATTTTATATTTTGGTCAACAATTACTTTAATTGTCAGAGCACTAAGCAGGAGCTTGAGGCTGTTAATCGTAGGAATAGGGTTTGGGAAATTAGATTATTTATAATACGTATAATTTTTTTCCTCCTGGCCTTTTCTAATGAAGTAGACCTTCATGAAAGTTTTCTAAGATGTCAAATCTTTGGGGAAACTTTTTCACAGTTTTCCATTATATTATTCTTATTCTCAAATTATACAAAAGCAAGCAAGACAAATAATTAAAAAGGGGTTTTCATCTGTAACTTTATTATTTTAATGTAAAACCACTTTCAACTGACTGAACATTTATATGCAAAATTTTCCATACTATTATAAAACATGACACATTATTAATTCAATGAATTTAAAAGCTGTTGAAGGGTTTCATAAATTAGAATTTGAGCTCATTAGTTAAAATGAATTGTGCTTCCTCCAGCATCACTAATACTGAATTTTAAAGGATGTATGTGAAAAGAATCTAAAAATCAAGATGATGGCTTACGTTTAGAATCATGCTGTATTTTGTTGCTGCAATGTTTTATTTAGCACCTCACATTTGTAAGGCACGGGATTTTTTTGTTTATTAATTGATTACCAAAAGAAGGATTTCCATTGTACTTCAAAAAAAGTCTTAAGTTAAGGATATGGTAAAACATGACTCCATTTTTGAGCTCTTTAACTTTCTGAAGAAACCATCTCTGGCCTTTTTTTTCTTCCTGTCCATGTTAAAGGGATGACTATTTTTTCTGCAATGGAAAACGCTGGATTTTACAGATTAACAACACTTAAATGTAAATGTCTGTGTAGT
>CM074489.1:20450635-20465996 GCA_037389245.1 Oryzias sinensis | reverse complement strand
GCCGAGCCTTCAGCCCATCTTGAGCGGCGGTCACAACCACCAGTGACCTCACGAGCGGACGTAAACCCTCCATCTTCGTCGTGGGTCCTCCCCGGACTCAGCCGCTTCACTAAAGAAAACCCTCTAATCAAGTCCTGAATATTAAACCTTTCCAAACCATTACAGTATTCACCTGTGTCTTCCTCTGGGTTCCAGCGTCTGGGTCTGTTTAGTTCTGTTAGCCATGACATAGTGCTTAGATTATGTGATGGATTTGTTTCTTGTTGGGTTCATTGCTGAAAACAATATTACAGGAAACAATTATGCTATTTTTCCTTCCTTTGTCAAGAAAAATATTGATTATAATAGAAGTAAATAGAAACTGCATTTCAAAAAAATCGCTGAAAGCTGAAAAGACCTGAATTATATGCAAATTTCATGATTTTTGAAGCTTGCTAAACAAATAAGTATTATATGAGATGTTTTATATCCATTAAAATAATATAAACAGGATTTTGGTTTGGAAAAAAAATATTTTTCTAGTAAAACTGCAATTTGCAATGATTGTGTCAACGCTGACAAGGATCTTTACAACTAATTCCAGGAAGGTTTTTTCAAATAATGTTCTAATAATTTACACTGTGGACAAAGTAAAATACTGGTTTTAATACCATAGAACTGTTCTAAGCAAAAAATTTAAGGATCCCGGAAGGAATCTAAAAAAATAAATGTTTTGGTTCCTGAATGGTTGAAGTCGTAGAAGATTTTTGTGCCCAAAAAAATAAAAGAAAGGACCAAGGAGGATCTAGTGTAAATTCTCTACACAAGATGGTCACAAATTGATTATCTCAGCACAGCTAACAAATCTTAGAAATGATAATTGATCTCTTATTCCACAATTTTAGACTGAATGTGCCGTAATAATAACAACAACAGTAAAAAAAAGAAGCAATACAGTGCTCAAACTGATCCCCGATCAGGGGGGAATGAAAGATTTAACACTCTTTAACCAAAAGCTGACACATTTTCTTCAGTTATTCAGTTGACAGTAATATGCATTTGTCAAAAAAACACAACACTACACAAAATAATAATAATTCTAAACTGTGTCCTCACGCAGCATCTCTTAGCATTTCTTCGGATTGGACCTACAAATGTCCCTTTTTTGTTTTAAGTCAATAAAACAAAAGGATGTTATTTTTTTGATGATGAAATATCAAGGAAAAAACTTCTGAAAGTTGAGACAAAATCTTTTTCCCTGGGAAAAGGTTATCTCTGTAACCGTTTGCTTTGTTTGGAAGCATTTGTAAACCCTAAAGGAACTGGAACATGTAGTCATCTCCTCTTGGACTGCAGCTCTAAGTTTCATAAGGAGCTTTTCTGCCAGAAAATCCGCTAAAATTAAACTTTTTCTCAAAAATCTTTGACAGTTTCACACTTTAATCTAGTTGAATCCTTTGTGAAAATATAGTTTGTTTCTGGCTGGAACTTTGAAAGTCGTATGTCATGTAACCCCACATGGATCTCAGTAGAAGAATGTTGTTTTAAGATTTTGGCCTAAAAAAAAAGAAAACACATGTTTTGATGTCAAATCATCTGTCATTTTCAGGTTCATTAAATAATTTGTTAACCTTTCTGCTTAAACATAAGATGACAAAATTTGTCTTGCATACAAGGCTAAGAGAACAAAAAAATGACATTTGTTTCATCCAGCCTTGATTTTGAAGTTCTCACAGCTTGTCTCTGAAACACGGTAGGTACGGTATAGGTACGGAATTTTAAGCTGCATGGGGGTGCCTGGCGAAAAGGAGGAGGGAGACTGAATGGTTAGACGGTCAGACTGACCAAATCCCAACATTCTGGTCAGCATTTAGAATTCCTCTGTACAAAATACTGTGGTTCCTCAAATGACCACAGGAGGCTGGTTTCAAAATGCTATGCCAAGAGGCACAACTTAACACCAAAAGAAAAAAAAAAGAAAGAAAGCTTATCTTCATTTTGTTTAATAATATGATCGCTTAGTGTTCATATTTCTACATTATAGGGGTGTGGGTTTTTTAATGGCAGATGGGTGAAGCCATATAGACTCAACTATTTTTTTTTTTTAGCATACCAGTAAATGTCATTCTGTCAGACAGTATCTGTAAAGGTTTTTCCATTTATGCTATATGTTTCTATTAATATTTGCGTTTGAACATTAGTGGCTGGATGGCTCAGTTGGCTGTGTTTTGGCCCGGCGCATTGGAAACCATGGTTTATTTCCTGATCAGTTACATCCAGTGTGTGTCCTTAGGCATGACCCTTTATGCTACTGCCCAACTACACTGACCAAAAATATAAACGCAACACTTTTGTTATTGCTCCCATTTTTTATGGTATGAACTCAAAGATGTGAAACATTTTCCACATACACAAAATAACCAGTTCTCTGAAATATTGTTCACAAATCTGTCTAAATCTGTAAAAGTGAGCACTTCTCCTTTGCCAAGACAATCCATCCCACCTCACAGGTGTGCCATAACAAGAAAGATGCTGATTAGACACATAAAATAAAGTTTGATTTTTATAAATAAAGTATGATTATTGCACAGGTGTGCCTTAGACTGGCCACAAGAAAAGGCCACTCTGAAATCTTCAGTTTTGTTTTATTGAGGGGGTCAGGGGACTCAGACAACCAGTCAGTATCTGGTGTGACCACCATTTGCCTCATGAAGTGCGACACATCTCCTTCGCATAGAGTTGATCAGGTTGTCTATTGTGGCCTATGGAATGTTGGTCCACTCTTCTTCAATGGCTGTGCGAAGTTGCTGGATATTGGCAGGAACTGGAACACGCTGTCGTATACGCCGATCCAGAGCATCCCAAACATGCTCAATGGGTGACATGTCCGGTGAGTATGCTGGCCATGCAAGAACTGGGATGTTTTCAGCTTCCAAGAATTGTGTACAGATCCTTGCAACATGGGGCCGTGCATTATCATGCTGCAGCATGAGGTGATGTTGTTGGATGTACGGCACAACAATGGGCCCCAGGATCTTGTTACGGTATCTCTGTGCATTCAAAATGCCATCAATGAAATGCACCTGTGTTCTTCGCCCATAAGATATGCCTGCCCATACCATAACCCCACCACCACCATGGGCTACTCGATCCACATCAGAAAACCGCTCACTCACACGACGCCACACACGCTGTCTGCCATCTGCCCTGAACAGTGTAAACCGGGATTCATCCGTGAAGAGAACACCTCTCCAACGTGCCAGACGCCATCGCATGTGAACATTTGCCCACTCAAGTCGGTTACGACGACGAACTGGAGTGAGGTCGAGACCTCGATGAGGACGACGAGCATGCAGATGAGCTTCCCTGAGATGGTTTCTGATAGTTTGTGCAGAAATTCTGTGGTCATGCAAACTGATTGTTTCAGCAGCTGTCCGAGTGGCTGGTCTCAGACGATCTTGGAGGTGGACATGCTGGATGTGGAGGTCTTGGGCTGGTGTGGTTACACGTGGTCTGCGGTTGTGAGGCCAGTTGGATGTGATGTGATGTGGTGGAGAAATGGACATTCAATTCCCTAGCAACAGCTCTGGTGGACATTCCTGCTACCAGCATGCCAATTGCACGCTCCCTCAAAACTTGCAACATCTGTGACATTGTGCTGTGTGATACAACTGAAGATTTCAGAGTGGCCTTTTCTTGTGGCCAGTCTAAGGCACACCTGTGCAAAAATCATGCTGTCTAATCAGCATCTTGATATGGCACACCTGCGAGGTGGGATGGATTGTCTTGGCAAAGGAGAAGTGCTCACTATCACAGATTTAGACAGATTTGTGAACAATATTTCAGAGAACTGGTTGTTTTGTATATGTGGAAAATGTTTCACATCTTTGAGTTCATACCATAAAAAATGGGAACGATAACAAAAGTGTTGCATTAATATTTTTGGTCAGTGTGTGTAGCCATAAGGGGGCAAAGTCTGGGTTTCCCTGTCCTGTCCTGGTCCCCAGCCTGGATGAAATACAGGGTTGTCTCATGAAGAGCAGCCGGTGTAAAATTCTGCCAAACCGCCTGTGTGAATCAGAGAAAGCTGATTTATTTTGGTGAACCCTGGCGGTATTTGCTCATAGGTAAACATTAACTATTTGTGCTTTAACAAATGTCCAGTTTTGACAGTAACACATTTAAAGTTTGTTTTAATGTTAAATTCTCCATCAAAACATGACTTCCTGTGCAACGTGCAAGATACAAATACTTTAAAAAAAAGAAAAAATAAACTGCACAGATTAGAAAAACCAGAAGCTGTTACTTAGTAAGCAACCTTCTAAAGCTCTGCTATCAATAAAACAGTTGAATTTAGTGCAGAGTGCATTTGATGTCCCTGAATAGTGTCAAACACTTCAACTCTGGCTTTTCTTTGAACCAAATGACCTGATTTAATGATTGAAAGTAATGAGTGGAAAAACCGTAGCCAATATATTTTCTTAATGAGCTCTGCTAAGCAGCAATCCCTGGAAAGAATTAAAAGCTTTTGCATTTCATTTAGTAATCAGGAGGACTGCTAATATGCTGTGCACTCATTCACTCACACCCTCCATCACACCTGATACAATGAGATCAAAAACGCAACTAACAACCTTCATAATTAAAATGCATTTGTTTTCTAAAAGTGTACACCTCATTAGGGTTTTGATCACTGTTACTTTATCATTTTTTGTTAAAAACTTCAGAATCTATCAGTCTTCTGTTTATCATCTGTCTATACAGGTGAGTATTAGAAAAGATGAAGGATTTTCTCATTTTCGTGATTAGTTTCTTTTCTGGGGTCATTTTTTACTCCTAAATGCTGCAACTGGGTTTGAACACATGATACAGAGAAGAAAAACTGCAGACTGCAGAGGGCTGCGGAACGAATGATGTATGAAAATCAGATTTTGGTTTGTGGATTTCACAGTCAGGAAACACCAGAATCTCTGCATCTGAGCTCCTGACATGTCTGGAGTATAAACTTAACTCCCATGCCAAATCTATGGTGGCCCTGAAGTGCAAATCACACCAACAAATTAATGAATGCAAAAACACATTAAAGATCAAGACAATTAAAAAAGCAAAAAGAAAAACTATAAAAACCACATTACATTTCAGAAATCGAGACACATTTCCAGAAATTAAAACACAATTCCCCCCCCCCAAAAAGAAACAATAATAAAAATGAAATGTTACAGAAAATAAAAGTAATTTCCAGACATCTAAACAAAATATTTCAAATGAATCACAATAAGAAACAAGAAAAGCTAGGTACTGTGGGACATGGCTGATTGGATGATGATGTTTATCCATCTTTTCAACAGAAAGTTATTTGGCATTAAGCAATACTGGATTTTCTCCGTAACAACCATGAAACTATTATTAGTGTTTGGACATTGAAGACGCATTTTAAAAAACCCAGATGTTAAAAATTCATCATCCTATCAGTGATGTCCCATAATACTTACCTTTTCCAGTGTCTTATTGTGCTTTTTTAATCAATTCATTATGATTTCTGAAAATTACTTTTGTTTTCTGAAACAATTCATTTTTATTTGTGTCTTAGTTTTAGAATTTTGTTTTGATTTCTAAAATAGTCTTTAATTTTTTAATTGTTGTTTTGATATTGTTTTTGTGTTTAGAAATTTGTTAGTGTGATTTGCACTTCAAGGCCACCGTACAATTCAGTGACTTCGAGCCACCAAACACATTCTGGTTTTTAAATGTGAAGCTGAGACTCTAAGACTGATACGGTTAAGAAAAACTGCAATATTATGGTCAGCTTCTGTTTTTTACCTAAATGACAAATAGCATATTTGTGTAAATAGTGAGGGATGGAAATTTTAAAGGTTGAAGATAAAGTCTCCCTTTGGTGGTGTCACATCTGAGCATATAACTTATGTTCACTGCATTCAAATCGTCCTATGAAGTGTCAGTGAACTACAGTCCTGCTGCGTTGACATGCTCAGTGACATGTTCAGGGACTGGCATGGACACGTATTTTTCTGCTTCTTGTTAAATATGTATACATTGTTTCTCTATAACTATATATAAATTAGTAAAACTGGCTACAAAAAACATTTTTTGTATCTGCTTTCTTTTTAAAAGATAAGTTGTAGCTTTAATGGCATCAATCATCCAACTTTGCTCGCATCAAGAAAAAAAGAAAAGCTTTTTTTTTAATTAGATGGTGTCAAAATAACAAATATGTTTTTTTTCCAAAGGGTGTTTTTTAACTTTTATTATCTGCAGTAAAACCTCATTATAATTCTAAGAATGTTATAGAATCTTTACACGTTCCTGACAGATTTTGACATTGTTCTCTCAAGTTTGATAGAAAGGGTGACTAGTTCACCGGATGCATAGAACACACTGTTGAAAAGGTCACAGCACTCTATGCAGTCAGTGTCTCCAGACCATTCCCATGATAGAAGCGCTGATAACTTTAAAATAAAATCCATCTGTCCCTGTGATGCATTGCTGTTTCACCACCACTGGCGTTAATTCATTACAGAAGAAGCAGGCAGAGATTACAGCTTTGTATTCTTTGACAATGTCACGCAGTCCTGCGCCTTCCAGATAATTATGAGTCAAGAGCCGAAGCTTCAGAATGAGAAAGCTCTCTGAGCTCATCTTATTCTTCTGAATGGACCCCTGTCAGATACTGACAATGAGTGACCTTGTGCTTGGAAAATAGCGCTGAATTAACCATGGAGCAGATATCACTTATGCACCCCGGCTGCCTTCCTCTTGAGGGGCCCAGAGTCATCTTTCAAAAGTGAATCAACTCAACTGCCTCCCCACCCACCTTGTGACACACAACACAGATATACTATTCTCTCTCTGTCTGTCCTTTTTTTAAGCTCAAATGCATGTTACTGCAGACTGCTGGGTTTGAAACCATGGCACTAAAATATCTTTAAGGAAAATTCTGGTGACACGAATGTGGAGTGTTATCAGTTAAAATACCCAAGAATCATGCAAAATGAAGAAATAAATGCTAGAGCAAAACACAGAAAGCTTCAGGATCAGTGCAATGTTATTTTCCCCAAATATTTTTTCTTCTGGTTCTTGAGCCCCCTTTTTGTTTTGTTTTAAAAGATTGTAAAAACTTTCAATGCAAGTAAATCCTTTTATTACTCTCAGAGCTGCACTTTGACATGTTTATTGTCTTGAAAGTAAAACATTTGCAAAGATATTTTCACAAAGCTACACTATAATTTGCCAAAACTGCCATCGTACAAAAACAAACAAAATCATAAACAAAAACATCTGAATTGATCGTTAAAATTGCTTTTTTTTAATACATCATATGATCAGACTACTGCCTAAAACTCAAACATAGAAATTCCTTCTCTAACCTCTTGAGACCTGGCCTCCATATACAAGGACATCAGGTTGTGGGTTTCATTACCACTCTAGTTAATTCTGATTACCTGGGGCCCTGTAACTATGAAATAAAAAAGGCTTATCAAACAAGAGTTCGGGTCTCAAGAAGCTTTGCTGCCTTCAATTTAAAAATTTTCTTCTGGAAGAAAATGGCATTTTAACTTCTGATTCCTATGCTGTTTTTTTTACTTAACAAAAACTCCACTTGACTTAGACTGTGCGTTGATTGCTTGTGTGGCTCTTTGGGAGAGCGGTATTTGTGTTTGTACATTCTACCCAACCTTTCTCTCAATCAGCTCCAGCTCCACACTGCACCACACAAAATGGGTTTAGGAATAAATGTGCTAAACGGGACTTTCATTGATCGAATTGTTTCATTTCTCAGTTACAGTATATTGAGACAACCTATCTTGTAAATGTGAAGACTGTACAAAAATCTAAGCCCAAGAATGGTTCCACCCTTACTGACCCTTTTTTTCTTTCAAAAAGATAATTTTAAAAGACTTTGTCAGCATCTGCAGCGTTGAATTTAAAGGTATAGCAAAGCAAAGCTTTGTGCTCAATTGAAAATGTAGCCATGATATTTCTGGAGGTGTTTAAGGAAAGGCTTTTGAATAAATTAACATTCATCCCACAACACCTGAATGTTACTTAAGTTCTCTGCATCATTTCACCATCTGTTGACACAACAGTGTTTTAACTAATTTTCTTGCTCAGACAAACACTTAAAGACAAAATGAAAATCATTGTTTTTTTTCCATTCTGCTTGCTGTTTGGAATCAGTGGGGCCCACCTTTTGCTCACTGATTGAACTCTTTTGTATCGCCTAAATGGCTGAAGCTGCTGATTGAAACCTGCATGCCCAAGTACAAATTGAACTAATATTATAGCTCAGCTGAACACTCAATAAGAGCTGTGGTCACTAATTTGTTTGCCTCATTTCTCTTCATTGTTTTGTCACTTTTGATATTTTCAGCATCTCTCAATTGGTCAAACAATTACTCTGCCCACTGGTGGATTTAAACACTTTTATTTTTTCACTTGTTTACATAGTTGTGCAACTTTATTAGCAGTTGTGGTGTGTTGATTGTCATTGTGGTCCTATCTGCACCATTCTGTTGTTAAACAGGAACGTTTGACTGCTCAAGGGCAGTGAAAAACTTTGAAGAGGCAAGGCTTTAATTACTTCAGAATGTTTGATCTATTTCCACAATTTTTTTTTGCACCCTCACTCCAAACAAAGACAATTTCCATTGCTTGTGACAGCTATCTCATCCGGTTGTTTACAAGATGTCATGGATTGACTTGTAAATTATGCTTTGTCATCCAACTCTAGATTCACCACCACATTTTCAACTACAGTGGACGTGTCCAAAAAAGAATAACATTATTGTGGTTTGTCAAGCTTCATCTCCATCCTTTTCTCACTTGGGAACAGAATGCCTGGATAAAACGGGGTCATTTCACTCTTTTCTCGCTGAAATTCATGGCTTCAGCCTTAGACGTTCTGATTCTTATCATTTCACACTTAGCAGCTAATTTCTTCAGTAAAAGCTGATGGGCATGGCTTGACGAAGGTAGGATCTGAAATGGGACTCCTGATTCCCTTGACAAAACCTTTCTACAGTTTGGTTACAACAATAAAACCCCTCCATGAGAAGATGCTTTTAAGGATTTCTTCCATTGGTCAGTTACATCCTCAGCCCAGACCAGCAACTTTAGATTAGCACACTAACGATATTCGTGGATTTTTCACCAAAGGAGCCAGAATCTTTGATGGATATCATTAATGTGATCTCTATAAACTCCTTCCATACCCAGGGTTTAGCACCTGCAACAGCCGAGGCTGTAGTGCGCTTGGCTTGAGATTTGTGCAGCTTCCACAGTCCCACAGGATTACCAGGCCCTGTGATGTTCCTTCTTTAGCTTAATAGCCTCTCATCCTTGCTGTTCACTATTGCCACCATGACCGGCACAAACAAAAAACTGAAACACCACACAAACAGCTCCATTCAGCTGGATCGACAAGACATGGTTGAAAGGAAAATAGCCCACTGATTGAATTTTCTTTGGCTTCATCAGTATATGGCTGAAGCTCTTTGAGGGGTGGCAGTTCAAGATCTGCCTGACAGGTTCCTCTGGCAGATGCCCCTGGCATCAATCAGGTGCACAAATCCCTCCACCTTGATAAACTGGCAATTTTGGAAGAAGAAGAAAATTATTATTCTTTATTGTTTCACACCTGCTGCAAACACTAAAGCTGAAACCAAAATATGTAGCTGCAAATGTGCTTTAAATGTGTAATTAATTTTCTATTTATTGAATATTTCACAATATTTATGTTTAAAAAAAAAGGGAAAAAAACAAATCCTATTACAGATTAAGTAACACCAGTTCTTGGTGTTTCTTCAGTGGAAGAGGTGTGTGTTCATCTGGCGGTGGAGAATTGAAAGAACATAGAAACTTTTCCATTTTCATGTAATTCTAAATTAGTGGCTTTAATACCTTTATTGATATTCCAAATTAATCCCTGAATGATCTGGGTTTCATACAGAAAACTGGTTTAAATGCTTTTTACCATTTCCAATTTATCAGAGGAAACTTAATCATCCTAAACCAGACTGACTTTAGTGCAGTGTAGCACTTTATCCCCTTCCACTAAAAAAGAATTAGAAACAAATAATGTTAATCCCATCGGTGTTCTGAAAAGTTCTGAAAAAAAGCAATTCCCTATAATAGAAATGTGATTTCAGAGTTGAGCATGCAGGTGTACATTACTTGCAACCTTTTGTTTTTTTCCTTACACTTCCTCTCTGTAAATTAGATGATTACTGAGCTTCATCTGCTTTGTTGGCTTCAAGGTAATAATCTTAGTTCCTTTTCGATAAGCTGAAAAGAAGAGCGCAGGTGTGTGTCTACTTAAGTACTCATCATTTCAACAGGATGTGTGCAGGGAAATTCAACAGGTAAGCAGCATAAATGCTCACTTCCTGTAGTTTCTGCATTCACCTCACAGCCCTGCTATGTATAGTAAAGCACATAAATACTTGGAGCAAAAACTGAGGTTGAACTAGTTCATGAATAGGCAAGCATCCTCAGAGAAAATTTAACAAAACTGTCACCTGCATGCTTTTTTTTTTTTGCTCTTTCATTAGTTCATTGGTTGATATGGTTGGCTGACATTATAGGGAAATAAGTCAAACAAATCCTGGCAGTCCTGTGGGTTTTCTCCGAGGGCTTCGGTTTCCCCACAGTGATTTTAGTGATTGGCTAGAGACTGATGAATTCCCCTCCCTGAATCGCCACCTTATCGTGGTGGAGGGGTTTGCGTGCCCGTATGACCCCAGGAGTTGTGTTGCTGGAAGCATTTGCCCTATTGGGCTGTTTCATGGTAAACTGCTCCTGAGAGATGGGCCAAACTAAGGGCGATTCAAACAAAAAAATATTTTATTACAGGATACAATTATTTCTCCTAAGATTTACCTGGGCCTCAGCCTGGAGCCAGAACTGGAGGAGGGACTCATGAACTAGTTTGTAATGGCTGTTACTTCCAGCATGTTTTCTTTTGGGCTCAGGCCAAATGAGCTCCATGGCTACATCTTTGATTCTGTTTGTAACTTTGATGGACAGAACTGCTTTGGGCAGCCAGACAGAGGTTGGACTTCAGCAGCCTTAGAATGACATCTAGACTTTTATGGAGTGAGTGGCGCTCGGAGAGTGGGTCCTTTTCACAGCTGAAACAAACTCAGAGTAGGAGCTACGCAGCTTTCTGAACGGTTCAGTTTGAATTTTCACCATTTCAGGCTGGACTCAGGGGAGGAAGTGGAGGGGGGTGGAGACAGTCCAGTAAGCGGAAACTTGGTTTAAGCACAAGGCTATCCTAGGTTCCTTTCATGTTTGGTCAAAAAAATAAAGACACTGATAATTGTATGCCTGCTTTAGCAGGTTACTGTTTAATTCCCCACGGTACTCTGCAAAGCATTTGGACTTTTATTCATGAAAAGATGAGGATTTCAACCAAAAAGCTGGATCATTGCTTATGTTAAAAATGTATTTATATTAATTATATTTGTAACAGTTTTGTTGGACCGGATGGAAAAGAAAAGGAGGGAAAAAGAGAGAGGGATGTTAGAGAAGGGGGGGGTAGGAGGGTGATTGTAGAAGGGGGGGTGGTATGTGCAAGTAAGTATACATCTATGTTCACAGTACAGTTAGTGGAGATACTGTGTTGCTCAGTGGCCTACATTACTTCTGGACAATAATGTGCTAGCTGTTTGACTGTTGTTCTAAATACTTGTGCACTTTCACAATTTCACAGAGGATATTACAGTTTGATGCGATGGCCAGACTTCATTAGTACCTCTTCCTGAATGAGGCTGGCTTCAACTTGCAGAAACGAAGGCAAAGACGCCGTAACATCATAGGCCAACGAGCCATCATTGACTTTCCTGGGCAAAGTTTGGGGGGGTTTAATATTACTCTTTGTGCGGCCATGGGTTTGGAGGGGCTTGTCCACCGGCATGCTGTCCTTGGGTCTTACAACACCCAACGTCTCCTCACCTTTCTAGAGGAGCTAAAAGACATCCTCCTGGACCGCCAACAACACCATCCTGGGCCCGCACATCACATTTCTGTGATCATTTGTGACAATGTAAGCTTTCATAGAACAAACCAAATCAGAGAGTGGTTCACCACCAACAGTAACAACCTTTTAAAAGTCTGTCTGCCACCCTACTCCCCTTTCCTGAACCCTATAGAGGAGTTCTTCTCATCGTGAAGATGGAATGTTTTTGACAGACACCCATAAACTAGAGAGTCCATCCTAAGGGCAATGGAGCTGGCCTCTGCTGACATCCTAGTGAAGGCCTTCCAAGGATGGATTCGTCATTCCAGGGCGTTTTTCCCGCGGTGCCTGGCAAGAGACAATACAGCCTGCGATGTGGATGAGGTGATGTGGCCCGATGCAGCTCATCATTCAGTGGTTGTAGTGTAAATACTGTAAATAAAATAACTTTACACTCAATCATGTTTTCAAGAGTACTGTTGTGGTCAATAGATTCTGTTTTTTCATTGAGTTGTGTCATAGTAGTTTCCATGCAGATTTAAGATTTATACTGTTCATAGGAAACTCAAATATCTAAATGCCTAATACTTTGCAGAGATCTAAGAATATCCATTACTATAAAGTTTCTAAAAATATGCATTGGCAGTTGTGAAAAAAAAAAAAAAACCTTCTCACAAATTGAGCATTGTGTTTTCCATTGTTTTGCTGTCGTGTGCAATGATGTGTGTAGTGTTTACAGTTTTAAAAGCTTCCAGCTGCTTGCTTGCTGTGAAAGTTAGAGTTTTGAAGTGAGAATGTGTGGTTGTGTTTATGTAGCTTTAGAAAAGGGTGTTCTGTTTGGACATTGGGGGAACATGGAGGACACTTTGTGAAATGTGTTTTAGCATTTCAGAAAAACTGTAAACTGATAAAATCAATCCCCTTGAGATACAGCAAACAATACCTAATGCTGCACTTTAGGCTCTGCCGTTGTTTGCAGTTGGGAGAGATGGCAGCTTGCTTCCTGGCCTTAAAAGTCCACATGTTTGTGCATCCTTGGGCAAGACACTTGACCCTGTGATTCACCCATCAAAGTCTGTGTGAGTATGACAAACAAAAAATGTATAGGCTTGTAGAAAAATGTTGAATAGACCACAAAGAGGGAATGTGAACATGGGCTTGTAGTGTTAAGCTTTTTTAATAGTTGACTAGACAAGAAAAGAACTGTATAACTAGGGTCTAGACAGCCTTAAACCTTTCCATTGACGGTTCTCTTTCCGAAACACTGCAGTTTTTCAGTTTCAACTGTGTTAAAGGTGATACAGGGTTTTTTAAAAATGACTACCGGTACATGAACCTTTTACTTTCACCAAAAGACAGTGCTCCAGCAGCTTTAAACGGTTTAGCATGGTGACATTAAATAGATGCTTTAATTATCTTTGAACCGTTTACACCTGAAGCCAGCACCGATCCCTTTGCCATGTCTGTAAGCCAGCCAAGAAATAAAGGACATTCACATTACTGAACATTTTTTGTCTGTTTCTATCTGTCCAACCTCTATTAAATAAATAAAAATGTGACGGGGTCCCGTCAGGAAATAATGCAGAGGAGCCAAGGTGAGGAGGGTCGTTCTTTATTCAGAACCAGTTGACACCACAGTTTCTCAACGCAGGGCCACACAGCGCATGGCACCTCTGTCACTACTCCTTTCACTACATGTGGCTCCCTTTTGAAGAGCGAGCCCCTCCTATTGGGCGTAGCTCTTAATTATTGTCCAGGTGGCACCACAGGTAGTGATTTTAAACATAAAATACATGAATACATAAATAATAAAACAAAGTGTGGGCCCCCTCGTCATCTGACGGTGCCACACCGTCACATCATCCCCCTCCTCTGAGGGATCGACGATGTGCGTCGATCCAAAACAGCAGCCCGCCGCCGCGCAAGCCCCACGCCGAACCACCAGACAGTTCTGCAGGCGCCCCTCGTCCAACGTAGAGGCCCTGCAGTCCAACCGCCAGGCATCAGCGGGGCTGTACTCTGGCTCGTGCTCCTCCACCACATCACAAAAAACAAGAGGGAGCGTTGATCTTAGAGAAAGATTTTCTTTAATCCTTCATGCTGATATTTTGAGAACAAATCACTTTTACATTTTATCTTAGAAGACACATAGTTTAGAATGCACCACTGTTTTTTCATTTTAACTCAAATTATTAGTTTTAGGAAAAATGACATTTCCAAATATCTAACAATTTTCTAATTGCCTTAGTTGGTAAGTTAATAATTGGAGTTATGTTTTGTTTAAATCTTGTAGAATATTTCGATTTTATCAGTAATATTTTAGCATAGAATAACTTAATTTTACTGAATTGCACCATTGCACCTAGCTGTGCTCAGAGGGAGATACAGGATTATGTACCTACTCTTTACTCTTTCCATTAGCTGAGAGTTTACTGAATGAGCCCTGCAGAAAAAAAAATTGTAGTCAAGAGGATTGTTAGTGTCATTACCTTAGTGCTAGCAACATGACAATTAAAAGAATGTGTCACGGTATGACATCTTCTAATACTAATAGTATATTACAGCGACAATGTTATTCAAAATTGCATAAAATATATATAAACCCCCAAATAGATTATTCCTTTAACTAATTTCTGGATTTGAATGGAAAAAATGTTTCAATGCATGTGGTCAGTGAATGCCAGAGCAAAGTTTACAGTGAAAACAGTGAAAAAAATTAGGTTGGAGGTAAAATCTGCTTTAATCTGCAAAAAAATGTTATAATTCAAGGTGTTCAAGTCTCTTTGAGGAGGAATAAGAACATCATGAGGGGTAAAAAAAAAAACATAAATAAACTTGTTAAGCATGTTAATTTAGTTAAAGAAAAATTAAATTACCCACTAACCATAGAAGTACATGACGCTTTAACTCAAAAGAATTCTAGCTTGGACCATCAAGATTTGTTATAACTTAAGGAGGAATACTCTGTATGCATATTACATTAGAAAGCTTTGAATGAATGGAAAAAATAAACAAAAAAACAAAAACAGGAGAGCTAACGTTATGCAGCAATAAAACAGAATTTCAGAGTAATTTCAAAAGTTTCCAAAATGTACTTAAGAAAGGTCTTGGGCTATTGTATGTACGTAAAAGAAAATTGTAAAGGTTCAGGGGGGTATTTCAGAAAGCAGGTTATGCTAGCTCCCACGGTAAGTTTGAGGCTAAGGATGTTGATAACCTCAGCTTTTGGTTCCAGAAATGGAGGTATGTTTCAGGGTATGTCAAGTTGCCATAGTAACTCATGCTCTGAACATAACCTGGTCTGGAGCAGGTTTAGTTGAAGGTTATTTTGTTTACAGAGAGGTGAAGCAGCATGGCGTGTCCATTTGAAGATGATTTAGTGGATGAATAAGCTCAGATACTTTT